>PVHX01011669.1:0-62982 GCA_004024805.1 Geosciurus inauris
GCCCTTCTTTCTAATGGCAAAAATATTAGAAATTCTTAAATAAAATAGGAAAATTTGCTGTCCTAATGAAAGATCAGGGGAACACAATTGGACCTAAGGAATGTGCGAAATGAGAAATGTGAGAAATCTCATCACAAGCTAGTTAGTACTGTGAAGGAACAACCGACTCTGTATGTACTATGAGAACTGATGGGTATTTTGCATTTAGAAAAATAGTCAGGTGAGATCCTTATAATATAAAATTTATTATTTTAAAGTAAATAATTCAGTGGCATTTGGAAATTTCCAATAATTTCATCCACTGCCTCTATCTAGATTTAAAATTCTTCTTCTATGACTATCTGTTACTCAGTTTCTCTCCATTGCCTCCCCCTGTGGAGACTCTGGAGACTACCAGTAGGCACTCTTGCTTCATTTGGACACTGCAAATGTTGTGTTTCCTGATATTTGATTAGCTCCATAGAAACATTATAGCACATCTATTGAAAAGTCATAATTGCCTTTGTTATAGATGGATGAATAGATCCCTTAGTTAAAAAACATTAAATGACATTTTAAACATTAAACAGACCTTAAGTTAATATATTGAGGGCTGACCAGCTATTTTGGTTGCACATGCCATTTTATGACATAGTTTTTCGATAAAAGAGTTTATATATTTTTAAATTATATCTGACACTTATATTAGAAACTCGTAAGTGTCTAACATGATATTTATGGACTTAAAGAAAAATTGCAGGGGCTGGGGATGCAGCTCAGTGGTAAAGGGCTTGTCCAGAATGTTCAAGGTCCTTGGATTAAGTCCCAAGAGCTTTAAAAAAAATTAGTTGTCACTACTATTGGGTGCTGAATGTTATCTCTGGCACACATTGAGTTCTTTTTGATTCTTAATGAGTAAGCAACTTAAAATTATAAAAATAATTAAGCAACTTAAAATTATAAAAATTCACTATAGATTCTAAAGCCTGATGTTTAATAAATATACAAATATCTTAAAACTATAGAAACACAATGTTCAATTCTGTTAGAATATTGTATACTTTGTATTTTTTTATTTCTCTGTGTGTGCTCAAGAGTGATTAGTTTTCTAAAATAAATTATAAACTGTCTTCTGAGTGTGAGTTGAGCATCATCCTTCTAATTTTATTTATAGGTTTGTTTTTTCCTCATTTTTGTCCCTACAATCATTTTTGAAAGCATATTTTATGTGTCAGCTGTCAAACTAATTTGATAATTAATCATAAATATTACACTGCCCAATATTTTTGATAAATATTATAACACAAGTGAATTCACTTAAAGAAGAAATAAGTGCTCCAGAAATGAAATCATTTCATAAGATAATTTCTAATAATTCCAATAGCCAATATAATGGACAAGACAAATTAAATCTCCAGAGATTTTTCTCCTCAGTCACATTTATGCAGTTTCTCTTCATATTGCACAGGTAGTTTGATGTTGGATTTTCCAAGCTTAAAATTTCTGTTTCATAACTTTTGGGGATACATAGCCTATTTCAGAACTGGGTACTAACAAATCAAATTATTTTTTTTACTTGATAAAAGTTCTCACTACAAACTATTATTCTCCAGGTTCAAACTTAATTACAGAAACATCTTAGATTAGGAGATTGTTTAATTAAACTCACTGACATGAAGAATCTTATGAAGTATGAATGAGAAAGAAGGATGAATGATCAGCAACAGCAGCATCAACAATTTGTCTTTTAAACCTTAATCAAGTGATAACAGACATGTATGATTTTCCCAGGTCAATTACTATTAGAAAATATAAATGAACTCTTGAGTGTTTTAGGAAGAGTTTTAGGCTTACTGGTGAGAATTATTTTAATAGTCCATTTTAATATGTGTGTGTTATTCAGTGGACAGAAAAAAATCATAACCTAATAAACTTAGAGGCAGCAAGATGGATGTCCCTGGCAAGGCATTTCTGAAATAGGCAAGGTTAGAAATGGGTCATACTGTAAGGACAAGAGTCAAGAGAAGCCTATTAGCTGTCCATGGGAAGCTTATCAAGAACTAAGTTCCTTAAATGTGATTTGGAATGAGTTACTGATAAAATAAAGGTATTCTGTCTTCGGAGTGTATTTAAATACATAACCCTAAAACTCAATAATTGTACCATGCAGGTGCAAAAATGAGAAAGTATTATAATTAAACAGCAAGAACAAGTGGAAGGGTGACAGTCATTGTGGAAACTAGAAAAAAATACAAAGATAAAGGTGGCTGTATTCCCTGGTGCCTCCAGCAGACCTGTTAAAGAAAGTGAAATGCTTTGGGCAGATAGTAACATTCCAGTTCTTAGAGGAAATGAGTGATCTACAATGAAGAAGGGATTTCATTAGATAGAATTTAATAAATAGTATTTAGTCTTTTCAAATATAGTGTTTTCTTTCTTCTATTTATTAAATATCCCTGAAACCTAAGTGGTATAGAAAAAATGTGGTATAGAAAAAAATGTGAATGTTCTCAGTTTTTTGGAATATTCAAATGTGTATCTACAAAAGTTGCTTATAAGTTTTATGTATGGTGAGTAGTGTTATAATATTGTCTATGTATGTATGTATGTATGTATGTATGTATTTATTTATTTATTTATTTTTAGTTGTTGATGGACCTTTATTTTATTTATTCAATGTGGTGCTGGGGATCAAACCCAGTGCCTTACACATGCTAGGCCAGTGCTCTACCACTGAACTACAACCCTAATCCTGCCTGTGTATTTATAATTAAGCATGAAAATTGGAAGGAGAAATGCGCTTGCCATAATATAAATATTTCATATGACATTTACATCTAAGATATAATTTTATTTTAATATACACATATATATTACCATACTTGCCCAAGATCATAATAGAAGAGCATTAATTAAAAAAAATTAAACAAAAACTGAACACTGAAATGTGGTTAAGAGTAAAAAATATACATGGAGCATAAAAGTCTCTCAAGCAGAAAATGTAAGTGTAAAGCCAGATTACCAAAAGCCAGCTAATTAAAACCGCTGGGCAAGGCTTTATTGGAAATACATGCTCTTGGGCTTAACTCTCCCGTCCATCAAAGTGTGTCCAGGAGAATGGCACAAGTGTTCCGTGGTAAAGAAAATTTAAAGGACCCGGTCAGGAAGGGGCAGGCTTAAGGCAGGAATGAAGGGGCTATGAGATAGGAAGAGGAGGTATCTACAGTCCTGCGTCCACTGGGATTGGTCAGGGGATCCTGCCGAGGTCAGGGTCCTTCCAGGATGAATCAGGAAAAGTCCACTGATTGGTAGGAGGCGCCATTACTGCTTACATATTAGCGTCTGGTAGGCTGTTCCTTTGTGCACGCAGGCTGCTTGATGCTTCATTCCCCGCAGCTGCTCAAAACCCACGCCCTACACCCGTCGCAGCTACATGGAATCCACCGCGCTGCATGTCCTGCTTCTGCTGCTGCCATGTGGAGCTCGCCACATTGTACGCTCTGAGTCTGCCTCCTGTGAGATCTCCAGCTGACCTAACAGTAAGACTAGAAAAAGGCAGGAGACTCATCATCAAAACAGATAGGAAGAAATTTCTTCACAGGGGTAAGGCCTAACTTTTGTCAAAAGTAAATTCATGTTTTACATGATTTACAATCTTTTATAGTCTTCTTAAGACCATTACAGTATTTAAAATGCAAACTTCATACATAAAGATAAGTATTTAAAATGAAAAAAGAAATAAAAACTAATTATGAATTTAAAAGCTAACAAATACCAAGCTTATCACAAAATCCCAAAGTATGCCATATTATTAAACAGCTAATACTCTCTACCTACAATTCTATTTTTAACTGCATAAATCCTATTTTTTCAAAGAAAAATGTTTTGCAGTATTATTTTCTGTAAAGAAAATCAAAGTAATGTAAATATTTTAGTCTTTACATTAGCATTGTTGATTATTCGATTATTTATAAAATTTATTATAACTTTATAAATAATTAAGAGTAATGTTGTGCTAAGTTGTAATTGATTATTTGGCATGATTAAAACCTTTGACTCGGGGCTGGGGCTGTAGCTCAGTGGTAGAGCGCTTGCCTAGCATGCCTGAGGCACTGGGTTCGATCCTCAGCACCACATATAAATAATAAATGAATAAAATAAAGATCCATCAACAACTAAAAAAATTAAAAAAAAAAAAACCTCTGACTCATATGTAAATATGCTTGTTGTTTGGAAGATGATTAAAAGTTTATATCCAGTAAGTCCAAAATTATAATCAATCTATTTTGTATGGATCTCAACAGGAAAAATTAAAAATGAAAGGAAGAAAGGAAGATATAGGTATTTTAATGCATACTTATAATTGTAAAAACGATTGTAGAATATTACTAATGGAATTGATTTTTAATGGACACCCATAACAATATATTCTATGATTGCCATTTTATATGACAAGATTGGAAGAATTTTTCACAGGCTAGTTATTGATCTGTAGATAAAAAAACGTATTTTTTATCTACTTGTCATTCACATTCAATGCATTCATGTTAAACACCCATTTCTTATTTTAGCATCTTCCTGACCTGGCACAATTTGAATTTGCACTATAGAGTCAGAAAATTTCCAAGAATGGACCACCTAACAGCAATTTAAACCTGTGATAATTATTGTGGGCTGCATAATTCTATCAAATAAATTTGAACTAAATTTAAAAATAGTGCCCCAAATGAAATTTTCTCTTAATTGAATCCGCAAGTTTCAGAGTCATTTTCACATGAATTAGACTGAGAGAAAATAATCATAGAGTTGAAGTCAGGATGAAAAGAGACATTGTTATGAAACAGTGTAGATTAAAAGTTCTGAAAATGTGAGTGTGTTACTGGCCCATCACAGGAGCAGCATCATGGACAATATCCACCCTCAGAGGTTCACAAGGAAATCCACTCCCCTCTGCTTATCTATTCATGAGAACAGGTGTGCCATGCCTATGGACATGCCAGCACTTTAAACCAAAAAAGAGTGATGAAGAAATCAAGGGGAAACACTGAGTCTCCCTTCACATCTTTGTTGCTTCTACCACTCTTGTTCCTCAGCCTCTGCCTCCACCTCCTCTACCTCTGATACCATCATCATCATTTTCATTTCCTTCTCCTCCTCCTCTTCCTCCTCTCTCTCTCTTTTTCTCTCCAAATGAAAGTATAAATAAGGTGAGGGCTGGGATTGTAACTCAGTTGTAGAGCGCTTGCCTTGCATGTGGCAGGCACTGGGTTCGATCCTCAGCACCACATAAAAATAAATAAAGAAAGATATTTGTGTCCATCTACAACTAAAAAAATTTAAAAAAATGTGATAACAAAAACACAGTGAAAAGTAACTTCTGCATTTTAATCTTGTAAGCTGAGAATTCTTAGAAAAAAATTTATATTATAAAGAAATATCAGGAAGTTTAAATTCATAAGTATAACTTATTACATGAAAAAGAGTGTCCCCTATACTTGATCTAATTATCCCATCAAAAAGAATCATATAGAGTACCTCTTTAGCCTACAGCTAAATGAAGGTGAAGTGGAGCAAAGATGCAGCAGACCTCTGCAAAGAGGCAATTTGATAAAAAGCAAGTCTCCATAATTTTAAGTTACACTTTTATTTTTTTCTGGTATTATCTCTTACCGTAATATGCCTGAAATTGCTCTTGCTCTTTCTGCACATATATATATATATATATATATATATATATATATATATATATATATATATATAAAATATACATTATATTTATATAATATATAAATATTACATATATATACATATATATGTAATATTTAATGTTATTTTACATATACACATATGTATACATATATATACATATATACATATATATAATTTTTAAATGAATAGATTACAGATGCCCCTCAGTATCATAGGTGGGTTGGTTTCAGGAACCACAATCTGAGGGTGCTCAAGTTCCTTATATCAAAGTGTGCAGTATTTGCACACAACCTCTTCACTTCTTATAATTTAAGTGTTCTCTAGATTACTTCTAATGCTTAATAAAATTTAAAGACAAGGTAAGTAATTTGTCATTTTGTATAATTATGGAACAACTAGGAAAACTTCTATATATTCAGAACAAACATTTTTATTTTCTATGAGTCTTTTCCATTCGGAGATGGTTGAATCTGTGGATGTGAAACATACAGATATAGAGGGACAAGAAGACTGATTTTATTATGAATTTAGGAATAAGTTCAGTAGAAAAAAGAATGACTGAAGTTGATATGCATTTCTTTAATATCATGAGATTTAAAACTTTTTTTTTTTTTTTTTTTGGTACTGGGGATTGAACTCAGGGGCACTCAACCACTGAGCCACATCCCCAGCCCTATTTTGTGTTTTATGTACAGACAGAGTCTCAGTGAGTTGCTTAGAGCCTCGCCCTTGCTGAGGCTGGGTTTGAACTCGTGATTCTCCTGTCTCAGCCTCCCAAAGGAGATTTAAAACTTTAACTTCTCTTTGACTTTAACTGTGCAACTACATTATAAATTGCTTAGAATTGTGTGCATTTTTGCCATAATAAATCTTTCTCATGCTTCTCAAAGTCTGAAATTCCACATAAACACTGTTTCCTAGCCTAAGATGCCCTTGCCATATGGTAAGTGCAAATGTTTCCAAAGCAGCAAATGTTCTGTCAGGGAGTCTCACTGATGTTTTGATTGGATTGCTCTATTATCAGAACACGTCTGCCAAAAGAAAGCACCTGCACAATAAAGCCTGTTCAGGAACTGCCAGGCAGCCACAGTGGAAGGAAAGGAATGTGCATGCTGACATGTTACCTGCCATCTTCGGATCTGCCACGTAGTTTATGATAGATGCTTTTTCATATCCAATATATCACAATAATTCCTATATTCAAGGAAGAAACTTATGTCCTTGGAGATCCAATAGAAAATAAACTCTAGGGTTTCTGCTTTGAAGTCCCTTAGGAGATGTTGAATTATAACTGGCAAAAGAGCAATATATGGTTTTTCACAGTTTCTCTTTTTACTTTCAAGATTCCTTGAATGAATTATGGGATTTCAATGTAATATATTCTAAGTAAATTAGCTATTTTATGCTTTCATAAATGAAAATCTTTTTGAAGTAAAATCTGAAGAAAATTATCCCGAGATATATTTGATTAGTATTATTTAAATTTACCTAGATATATTTTAATAGATCTATAGTAAAAGTACATTATGTATCATAAATAAAATGATCATTATACAAATTGCCTTAGTCATATAATTATTCTAGTTTTTCCCTATCAAAATTGAATTTGTCAGTGGGCCACTCTTGAGATAGTGCGTATATGAGCATGCATTCCCATATACACACACCTAATTTTTTTAATAAAATTGCTACCTGTTTCTAATTTTTAAACTTGTTATGCTTTGCAGCTCACTACAGAAGCTGAATGATGGAAAATTTACTTCTACTTTACAATGGAAATTTCAAATTGTTTTACTTTTCAATGTATAAATTCAATAAAGAAATTCAAATTCCAGAATAACACTTAGAACTTCCTCAGTACACAGAAGCTGATTGTCTAAGAAACATGATCACAGCAATTTTATATTCTTTGCATGTGCTTCCCAGAACTAAACTAAAAATGAATATTTTAAAAATTATAAACTTGAGGCTGATTTAAGTGTATAGCCTACATATTATAAAAATAATTGCACAAATTCTCTGATGATTTTCCCAATATAACAACAATATAACTAGAGAAAGATATTCCTTCTGACACTCTAATTCAATTATATAATAAAAACTCATTGTGTACTTCAAAAATAAATTAACTCAAGATGTTACTCAACACCCCATCTGCTATATTGCCTTAAATGTGTTCCATGGAACCTGGGTAACTTTAAGTGATTTTCCATCAAAAGCCAAGAGCTGTTTTTTAATGTTCGACTTTGTTTCAGAAACGACCTCATAAACTCTTTGATGATTATCTTTTCTTTTCCTTCTCCTTTTCCCTTCCTGTATGAAAGGGAAATATGCTGCAAAATGTTCTTACCTGCTGTCTTTTATGTAAATTACTTTTGATTGCAGTTTGGAACTTTTCAAGAAAATGAAGTTTCCACCACACTTTGACAATGCAGGAAGACATCCATGGAAGAAGTAAAACTACCCAAAATTGATTCCCTCTGTTATTTTCTTCCACTTTCTATTATTCATATGCATTCATTACTTTGTATAAAAGACATATTGTTCAAAAATAATTTAAATATGTTGTTCAAAATCCTGTCTTCTAGATAAAGCAAAAGAAAAAGATTATGAAACCTTTTTTACCTGAGACTATTGGATTAAAGCTAATATTATCCCTCAGAGAATTTGAAACTGTTGTAGAGAATAAAAGACTATCTATCCATCCAGTTACTCAGTTCAGATCACCACCTGAATATCCTAGTGAACTTTAAAGTGAAATATGCCCTTCCTGGTATTCCAGAAGCACAAGCATGGCACATGGTACAGGCATAATGGATATTAGTGAAGAAAAGAAAGGAGAGAGAGGGAGGGAAGAAGGGAAGATAAGGGGAAAAAGAAAAGTGGGAGGTAGGTACTAAGAAAGCAACTCTGTTTTCTTCTCTCTCTCAAAGTATACAGACATGCGCGCGTGCGCACACACACGGAACAAGACTGAAGGTTATCACATATAATTTGAATTGAATTTACATAAACAACATATAATAGGTCAAGTTTCTCATACAAAGTAAAGTATGTTCAATGTATATTGGTTTATTTTAATTAATAAGATAAGGTCCCAGAGGCTCACTCTAATAAATTCTGAAAGACATTAGAAGAATAAAAAACATCAAAGATGTTCTTAAATTCTTTTTCCAAACATCACACGAGATAAGCTTCTTACTGAAACTTTATTGACTATTTTTTCTTTCTTTTTACTTATTTATTTATTTTGGTAAAATTCAGTAAGCAAAGGGCTTAGAATACAAAATATATTGACAAATATCAGCCAATGATTTAAAAATCATTTTATATTACAAAAAAAGTTGATTTAAAATTATTTTAGATTATAAAAAGTAACACTAAATAATTGAATGAGATTTCCACTGGGATTCCTGCTCTCTTTTAATGAAGTCCATTTAGTTTACCTACTGTAAAAATGCCATCAGCACTGGAGTATCTGTTATCTCCTTTACCTCTTGGGAGAAGTAGACAACACAGCAGAGACACGATGCTGTTCATAAGTGTCAATGAAGAGATCCCTTCAATACCTCTTTCCCTTATGCCTCTTTTAATACTAAATTTGACTAATTGTAATGACAACATAACAATTCTTGTTATTCTACTTAGGTCTCAGAGAAGTTGGATTTTATTTGTTTATAAAAAATTACAGAAACACGGGCTGGGGTTGTGGCTCAGTGGTAGAGCACTTGCCTAGCATGTGTGAGGCACTGAGTTCGATTCTCAGCACCACATATAAATAAATGAATAAAATAAAGTCCATCAACAACTAAAAAGTATTTAAAAAAATTACAGAAACAGCAAATATTCAGAATTTTTACTATGGCGCAAAATGTAATTAGTGCCTAGTAATGGGGAGGTCTAAGTCCTTTGCCTCTATAATCTCTATCAGAGATAATTATAGTGATATATAATAAATATAGTGATATATAATAAATGACACATATTTAAAGTATGTAATTTTTTTTGTAGTGTGGCTTTAACCGAGGGGCACCTTTTCACTGAGCTGCATATCCAGTTATATATATATATATTTTTTTTTTTTTTTTCTTTCTTTCTTTTGAGGCAGGGTTTTGCTGACTTGCTACGGGTCTCCCTAAATTGTAGAGGCTGGCCTCCAACTTGTGATCCTCCTGCCTCTGCCTCCTAAATTACTGGGATTACAGTTGTTTGTCACTGCTTTCTGATTCTTCTTGCTTTTTTGTAATTCCTCCTTCTTATCCATCTTTATCCCTCAATTTTTTCCAAGCAACCATTCATCTTTTATTGTTGATTTAAATTAATCCCCATCTTTTAAAATATATAATTTGGGTCCTCTTGAACCATATTTTGCTTGGCATAATTATTTTTATATTCTTCCATATGATTTTTTAACCATTTGATCATCCATATGTTTGAATTGCTAAAAATATTGCACTATATTGAAAGACTAGTATGTGCTTCTCCATTCATTTGTTGACAAACATTTTCATTGTTTCCAGTTTGGGCTATTGCAAGGTAATTAGCGATGAATATGCACAGAAGATTTTGCATGGATATGTGCCATCCTTATACCTGAAGAATGGCAGGTTATAAACTAGATTTGTGTTTGACATTTTAAGGAACTATGAAATGATTTCTTTTTTCTTTTTCTTTCTTTCTTTTTTTTTTTTTTTTGTACTTGGAATTGTAATCAGGGGTACTCGACCACTGAGCCACATCCCAGCCCTATTTTGTGTTTACTTAGAGACAAGGTCTCATTGAGTTGCTTAGTGCCTTGCCATTGCCGAGGCTGGCTTTGACCATATAATTCTCCTGTCTCAGCCTCCCTAAGTGCTGGGATTATAGGCACGCACCACCGCACTGGGCTGTCAAATGATTTCTAAACTGATCGTACCCAACATTATTATGTGAGAGTACCAATTCTTCCGCAGCACATCCGCATTTCCAAGAGCAGTCTAAAAATCATATACATTAAAATAGGCATATAATAGTAATTTTATTTATATGCTATTGTTTGGAATTTATTGACCTCCTTCAATCTCACATTGAAGTGTTTATAAAATTTGGAAAACTGTTATTTATTATTTCTTTAAACAATCTTTTGTGAAGGTCAACCAATTTCACAAACTGCTTCGAAAAGTCTATCTCTGAATTCCATGTTTCTAAATGCTGCTCTATTATGAAATCAGGGTTTTGTTTTGTTCAAATAAACTGGTTTATATGCATAGCTTCTCTTTTTTTGTAGATTTTATTTTATGGTTTTCAGATCCTGATTGGTGACCTTTTCTTTCAATAGTCTCCCTTTTTTATTAAGGAGTTCTAAAGTTTACTATTTTCCTCTGTTAATTTCCTACTATCTTGCAATAATTACAATACACTACTGGTCTTAAAATGATTGTAAATGCAAAATACAATAACAGATTCCAAATCAGTGCTCTTTTAATTCCAGAATAAGCCTATGTGAAGTTAAAACTAGTATTAAAATAGAAATATATGCAGTCAAAATAACATTGAAATGTTATAAACTCTAAAATATGTATCTGGATCTTTAGGGTTCTATCATCTTTTGTTTCACATTAATGCTGTGCACAAACATAAAAAGTTGTATATTCACAGGTGGCAACTGCAGATCTCCTCAGCCTAGCTGATCTTCTGACCCTTAAGTCTATGGAAAGAGTGGTTTACCTAGTAGTTGAAACTGAGACAGTATATTTTCTGAATTAAGATTTTTTCTACTCACTTATGACTGAGGTACTTAAAATGATAATGACTTGACTATAAGAATTTTACTGGACATCTTCACATGGACATTTATTAAAATTTTTTAGCGTTTATTGAGTTCTGAAACAGTCATAAGGTTATAAACAAGATAGATGCAAATGCCTCCTTCTCCTGGTAAAACCTCTGTGTATAAGGAAATGCAGAAACTAAAAATATAATCACAATAGTACTTGGAAATGCTATGAAAGAGGAATTAGAGGATACTACGTGAGCTTCGTGAGAACGATCTTACAAATCAAGAGTGTGATTTTCAGAATAAACAAAATATTAGCTGAGACAAGGAGGGGAAGAAGCCATGACTAAAGGGATGGGAGAAAGTTACCCCAGATCCAAGATGTCCAAATACATATCTTTGTTATCACTCTTGAAACCTTTTTCCTCTTGATGGTCTGCCTTCTTCATGTCGGGCAATATTACTCAATAAGTCATTATAATACAATTTAGAAGACATTTTGATTCATCTTTCTTTACATTTTTGACATCAAATAATCTGTCATAAACAGCTTTGATATTTCTTCATTTTCTGACATCTTTTTCACTGTTACTAGTAAAATTCAGGAAAATTCTTTTCCATGAGAGTCTCCTTAATGTCCTCCTTGTCTACAGCACATGAGTGCCTGTGTACTCCTGTCACAAATATGTAAATGTGTCCATTATTTGTCCCATTATACCATATGAACCATTAGTGAAGTTCCCCTGGTTCAATAGAAAACAAGTAAAAAGATGTCTTAGCAGCAGTTCTAGACCAGGCTTAGAAATTCTCAGCCAAAAACATAGCTTCATATTTTTAAGTCCTTCTAAAGTGGACCAGATGTTCAGATACACTTATAAAATGCCTAGTCTTGTGGTCCTGCATTATTTTCTATGTATTTGTTGCCCAAGGGCACCTTCAATTGCCAAAATGTTCTCACCATTCACATAAAAAATAAAATCTAGCAATGTTATGTAATAAAGAATGACATCACTAACCACATACTGTACATTTTCATAAAATTCCTCTTTTCTCTTCAATAGTCTTTCAAAATCATGGAATCATCAATTCTTTAGCATGTTCATTTTCTCAACCAAATCTCTGTTCTATCCTCCCTTCCATCTCATCTCCAGTCTAATTTCCTCTTGAAAAGAGTTGAGGTGCTGCCTTCCCAAACATCTTCCCTACAGTCCTGAAGCATATGGAGATTGTCTTCCCTATGGAGTCTGAATTTCTTGTATAAATGTGTGCTATTTAGTGATTAACACGATTTATTTCCTGTCTGTTTATATGTTTTACCACGAAATTCTACATTCCCTGAGGGTAAATAGAAGAACTTTTCATGTCTGAGTACCATGGCCAATCAAACTGAATTACAAAATAAGAGTAAAAAGGAATTAGGAGCACATTATACTGACTACATCAGCTATTTTGTTAATGTTGCATATATTTCAAATTTCTCCATAAAAATTTAGAAGATGGGCAGAAAAAAATATGTAGACCACTTGCAAAACAACCCACAAAATAAGTAATAATAGAAAATGCTAAATATTATTCTCTTGAGATCATAAGTAAATATTAGTAACAGTCCCCAGTATGTGTGATAAAGAGAAAATATTAAAATTCTTGCTTCTATCTCACTTGTGGGAATTAGAACATTGTGGAAATGATGGGTTTATTTCCAGGTAAATAAGATATTTCCTGCAGCACTGAAGGAGTCTATTTCCTCTAAAAACATAATGCAATTCTGTTGGCAACATAATTTGAGAAATCAATAGTCCATATCAATGAACTGACAGAAAATTCTAGAATCAATTAAAGCAATGAAAAAGAATACATATTGAAGGCAAAGGGGAGACAGAGAAGCACAAGTTGAAAAAGAGAACACAAATAATGATAAAAATGAACACACAAGTATGTAGGTGGTGCGCCTAAAAGTTCACTTCAAACCCCTAAGCTAAGTCGGTACAGAGGCATGGTGGTTGTAGTTTAGTATCAGCAGAGTGTCGGATGCTATGGCCTTTGACTCTCCCTGTTCTCCTGGACACCTCTCACATCTACAGCCATAACACCTTCTTTGTTCTTGTCTTCTCTTCAGCTCTTCCACACCATAATCTACAACCCATGGAGTAGCAAGAGCGATCCTTTGAAAGTGTATGGTGGTGTTTCATTCCTCTGTCCAAGGACTTCCAGAGCACACTTTACTGCAAAACAAACGTACTATTAGTATCAGATGGTTAAATCCCTAACTAACTTGCAAGCATCAACTTATTTACTTTCTTCTTTATTCTGTTCAGATATAAAAGTTTTGTTCGTATGTGTCTTTCCCCAGAAATTAGGTATTTAGGGGCCCCATTTCCCTAAATTGCTCTTTTACACTGATGTTCATATAATCCTCTTCCTCAAGTCCTTAACTCACAGCATCCTTTCCTCTACTTCTATTGATTTTATATCCTCAATATTTGCCAAAATTATATTCAAATCTTACAAGCTTATTATTATCTATTGATTACTTGGTTATATAAGCTTTATAAGGTCAGAAACTTAAAATGTCTTGTTAATTATGCATTTTCTCTGCCAGGAAACAGAGTGGAACATTGGAGGGTGTCTGTAAAAGGTTTTTATAAAGTATTATAATTTTTAAGTTTCATGGACGTAAATTTGTAAAAGTTAGAAATTTTCTCAAGATTATATTGCCTGAATTTGACCTCCGAAGTGTCCAATTTCAGAGATGAAGTGTGTTCCTAAGTACCACTTTACCTTGGCTTACGCTACATTCATCCACAGCTAAAGGATTGCAGTGTTCTAGGAACTGACAGTTAAGTACTAGTTCTGAGTGGGAACATCAAGAGTAGGGTAAAAAAAAAAGAGAGAGAGTTGTAGGAGCACTCCCCATACCTTCCACCCCTCCCTTCCATCCTTCCCCATTCTATGCTAATAGACTGTGCTCTTGCCAGAGAGCACCCCTTTGTTTCTGACCTTTGGACATGATTGGTCCAAGAGTGCATATAAGCTTCTGTAGTTTCTGGAATAAATGGTGTTTTCTGCTCCTCGTGCCGGTGTCCCTGCTTATTGCTCCGGGTGTCTCTGCATCTCACTGGGACAGAGCAGATTTTTACCTACACCCAGGGCCTGGGGAGATTGGCTCTACGAATCGTCACCACCGTCCAGAGAGACCCCATATCGTCTTCCTCGGGGACCTCTTTTTCCTTGTCTCTCTGGACCCCAACTCATCGAGAAAGCCACGTGGCCCTTCCCTCCCCTCCCCCTCTATTAAAGTGATAGAGAGTCTATAGAAACATGTTGAGTTCTTGGTCAGAAATGATGGGTGTTTGCTTTTTTCCTTTTGTGTCAACTGTGGCAAGTAATAAATTTTCTAAGTTATAAGTTCTTGAAATTTCTAAAATGAAAAGTTCAAACACACCCTATGTGCATTTGAGCAGATTCAAGATAACATCTGCAAATTATACATTTCATACATGCACTCCATTATTAAAATGCTAATTTGATTTTGATTATGTACAAAATAAAATTCAGGCAAAAATTGGTGCCATTGTTCTTGCATTGACAAAAGTGCACAAAAGTCTAGTTGGTACATGAGCACTGGAGTTGTTACCAAATCTTATCATTTTTGTGATGTGATAGTTACCACAGTGTCTGGAATATGCAGGTGCTTAGTAAGTGTTTGGTGAATAAATATGTAACTGTTGCCTATCTCTTTTTTTCCCCCTATACGGAGGTAGAACCTTGTGGCACTCAAAGGGTACTTGGTTTTGAGTGTGTCCTGCAAAGCTCCTGCATGAGAAAATTAATTCACAATGCAGTAGTGATGGGGGTGGGGCCAAATAAGAATTGATTGGTTCACGGAGTTTCTTTCCTACTGAATGGATTGTCATAAACTCTATTTGTATATGAAGTTTGAATCACTGGAGTGGGTTAGTCATTGTAAAGGTGGATTTCTATAAAAAGGACTTCGGTCTCCTCTTTCTTGCTTGCTCCCAATCTTCTTACTATTCTATCTCCATGCTGGGACAATGTACCATGAAGACCCTCGCTTGATACCAGCACCACACTTTTGGTCTTGCGAACCTCCAGAACTGTGAGTCAAATACATTTCTGTTCATTATAAGTATTTCAGGTATTCCATAACAGCAACACGAAATGAAATAAGATACAAGATATATGGATAAATCATGTGTTGAGAGAGTTTTACATATAGAGGAAAAAAGAGATATGCTTATTCCTTCTAAGCCCATTTATCCCAAGAGAGAATTACCACTCTGTGATGATGCGATCACATCCACAGGCCTACTTTACAGTAGACTAGAAGCAAACCTCATTCCTCTACATGTCTTCTCAATTTCAGACTGGGAGCAGCTAGAGGATTTTGGCTTCTCAGATAGTTGTTCAGTTTTAGCCAGCAGTAGCTCACACGTTACAGGAGTTGGTAAAGCTGCTGCAATCTCCAGAGTGGAGCAGAGAGGTTGAGGAATACCAAGACAAGCAAAGTTGAAAGGATCCAAGCAGGAGTGGGAAAGGTGTTCAATGCATCTGTTAACCACACATTTTTAGCTGAGAAATAATAGTTTCATATTCCAATGTTAAAAAAGATAACTTACCTGAAATATGTGATTGTAATGGAAAAACTATTTTCATAGAACTGAAGGAAGAACACTCATTTCCATGCCACTGGTCAGGATATTTTCTCATTTCCCAATCTTGAACCTTCAAATACAAAAGAACAAGCAATTCACAGAAGAAGAAATACAAATAGTTAACAAATATATGAAAAATATCCAACTTCTCTAGCAATTAGAGAAATACAAATTAGAACTACATTAAGATTTCATCTCACTCCAGTTGGAATGGCCATTATCAAGAATACCAATAACCATATATGTTAGTGAGGATATTGGAGAAAGGATATGCTCATACATTGCTGGGGAAATGGCAAATTGGTGTAACTGCTCTGGAAAGCAGTATGGAGATTCCTCAGAAAACTTGGGCTAGAACCATTACTTGATCCAGCTATCCAACTCACCCTTTGGTATATATCCAAAGGACATAAAATTAGCATACTACCATAACACAGTCATATCAATGTTTATAGCAGCTCAATTCACAATAGCTAAACTATAGAATTAATCTACATGCCCCTCAACAGATAAAGAAAATATGGTATATATACACAATGGAATGTTACTCAGTCTTTAAGAAGAATGAAATTATGGCATTTGCCAATAAATGGATGTAACTGGAGATTATTATGCTCAGTGAAATAACCTAATCCCAAAATCCAAAGGTCAAATGTTCTTTCTGGTATGTAGATGCTAACACACGATAAGGGTGGGAAAGGGAAGAATAGAAGTTCATTGGATTAGACAAAGTAAAATGAAGGGAAGGGAAGGGGAAGTGGGAATAGGAGAGAGTGTAGAATAAATCATAGTAAACTTTCCTATGTTTATATGTGAATACAAGACCGGTGTAATTCCACATTATGTACAACCATAAGAATGAGATTCTAATTAGAATACAATCTACTCCATATATGTATAATATGCCAAAACACACTCTACTGTCATGTATATCTAGATTAATTAATTAATTAATTAATTAATTAATTAATTAAATGAAAAAGAAGAAAACAGAAAACAACATGTATTTGAATGAATGTATCCCCAGCACATGATTGTATCCACTCATAAGGACATTCTCCCTGTAGCATTGCCATTTTGCTTATATTTACATTTTGCCTATCTTTATGTCTTATTTTTATCAATAGTTTTGTTTTTAGGTACTGGAAATAACCTATGATTTTTGTTGTACCTTTCATTGTACCACAACAACATTGGTTTAGGCTTCTAACAATGCCAAGGAGAAATTTTGTTAGCTTACTACTTATTAATTAAGAACAGTAATTATAGTAGAATTTGTAGTGGTTTAAAATAATTATAGTTGAAATCCTTGTGAAAGACATAAATATAAGCTACACAGATAAGACTGAAAACATTTTATAGACAGTTTTAGTCATAGGATACGAAAGGAACTCAGCACATGAAAGACTCACATTTTCTGACAACACTTTTTATATGGAATAACACAATATAGGGAATACAAACTATTTCACTATAATTTATTGTAAAACACTGTGATGACTTGGAGCTTAATTATGAATGAGATGAATCATTTTATATTTTTACAAGACTACAGGGAGTTTTGAGATTTCTTGTTGGGAGATGGTAATGTAACTGAAAAGATAATGTTTTATTTTTATTGTAGAGGTGAGTTAGAGGCTGTCATTGGAGAGAAATATAGTAAATAATTTGCCATTTTTAGACCTTAGTTGTTCAACTGATAAAAAAGATAATATTTCTTTAGTGGGGTAGTGCATCCCTCTCACCCCAGTGACTTGGGAGGTTAAAGTAGAAGGATTCCAAGTTAGAGGGCAGTCTCAGTAACTAAGTGAGACCTTGAATCAAAATAGAAAGTAAAAATGTCTGGAGATGTTGCTCACAAGTGCACTGAATCTGGGTTCAACCCCTAGTGAAAATTAAAAAAGAAAAAAAATGTGTGGTTCTGTCTCTGAAGTACCCCTAGGTCAACTCTCCGTTTCATAATGTTTCTGCAATCTCCACAGGCCCTGATTCTTTGAAGTTGGGATCACAGATAATATAAACAGTTGTCCCTAATTTTATTTAGCTATATTAATCATTCTGAATCTGGACTCAGCCTCTAGTAATTCCATTAAAGAAGTTGGTTTTCTGCAGGTTTCTTTGCATTTAAATAATGAAATTGCAAATGCAGAATGGTATCTTGCAAATTACCACAGACCAGGGATACATTGGACACCACCAAATGTAAAATTGATTTATTTTCTTTGCAAGGTAGAGTAAATCAGAGTTTTGTGATGTTGGATTTTGTTTTTCTCAGTGGCTCTAGGATGTTTGATTAAATGGGGAATTAGGGACTCCTCTGCTTCACTGGTCATGCAACTATGAATGAACTTGTGGTAGAAATGAAGACAAAACAACTCCTATTTTCTGTCTAGTTTCCTTAAGCTATTGAATTAACTTTTTCTTTAATGCACATTTATTCTTTTACTTAAAAATTATTTACAACTTTTTTTAAAATTATGGTAATAAAATGTGATCATGTGCTAAAAATTGGTCAGCACGAAGGTATGTTTTATATAAAGGTGCCTTTAGAGAGATGTACTTTAAAGTATCAGTCAAACTGTACTTATAATCCTGAGTAACTTTGATAACTGAAAATGAATAGAATCATCAGTAGAAGTGTTTCCAATATCTTATTTCTGATCTCTTCTTTGCAGACTAAGTGCCTTGACCTCAATAAATTTTATCAAAAGCAATTTGAACATATATCTTTTTGACTCAGAAATAACCAGTCTTCCTTACCAATGATTTGTATTTAATTTTGATCATTAGCAGCTTGCTGTAATCTCATGCCTGTGTAAATTTTTAGTTCTTTACACAATTTTGGGTCTTCACTTTTTCTGTTTCATAAATCAATACTCCCAATGTAGTCTACTAGCCTCTCAATTAACTTTATGTATTTTCTCTTCAACATTTCCAAACTTATATCCAACAAGCACTCACTTATTATTTGGCAAACAGACCCTAAGATAAAAGACAAAATTTACCTTAATATTGAAAGTGAAAACCACTCCAAGGCTTTCCTAAATTCACTTATTTAGAAGAACAAGTAACATCGAAGCAAATTCAAATAGCCTCTGGTGAGTATTTGGGACCTCTTGTGGGGAGTTTCATCTATGGGCACTGAGTTCAAGTCAGATAGTAGCAAAAAATTCTGATGTGCTTTTGCATAGTAGAGTGACATATATACCAGAAATGTCCTGTGCATTTCAGAGAGCTAGAAGGAAGGATTTTAGTTAAACATTTGAGGTGATAGATATGTTTAAACAAAGGCAATCACTACGCAATGTACACTTGCATCAAACATCTTATAGTATCATATAACTAAGCACACATTTTATGTTTATATATCAACAAATTTAAACATTAAAAGAATGAATGAAAGGATTCCAGAAACTATGAAAAAGGAGCTCTTTTGCCTTTAAGGATATAGAACAATGGTAACATTGTTCTGATTAAAATGGTCAAAGTGCAAGTTAACATGGAAATAATTTATACAAATTCAAGGTTAAGTACAAGAAATGTGGGATGAATTTTCAAACCATTTCTTGTTTTTAATGTACTTGCTTATTTTAACATCATCTCCTAGTGTGTGTAATAATTATTTCTGAAGAAAGACAATAATCCAATTCAAATATGTTCTTACTCAATCCAACATAATTAGTTTATGATGTACCAGGCTCTTTCCTGTGTGATCAAGAGAGAGTGACAGACATTAGCAAGGTCTGCTTTTAAAGAACTAAAGCTAATATTTACAGTCTGACATCAAATAAATTCCATGACATTCAGTTAAAAACCTACATTAATAGAATGTATTTATCAGTTTATCTTCTATCAGGTAAGATCAATCTATAAAGGCAAGTACTCACTATATATTAAAATTAGACTCTACCACCAGTGAAGAAATAGATTCCAGTCTTTATAACCAAACAAAGCAAGATCAAAACATCTCAACCACAGAAATATTGTGTTTTCACAGTGATAAAACTTTAAAAATGCCTTAGGGCATTTAAAGATCTTAACAAAAATATTAATTTGTAACTAGCAAAAGAAGTTTTGTCCTATGGGATGGTTTACATGGCAAATCGTGATGGAAATGTAGGTATACTAAATGTCAGATCACAATGAAATGAAATAAAGATAACACACAGAATTCCTTTAGAAAACACTTTTTTCTTTATTTCTTGACTCAATGAGGAAAAAAAAATTCTTCAGTTGAGAGGCTTATTTTATCTGACCAAGACATACTTTACTGCAGATAACACATAAAGTACTAATATTGAAAATCCCAGGATATAAGATTTAATGCATTGCATATTTCAATCCTTTCTTACACACACAAAAAGTCAAATTTGAAGAGCAAACTAAAGCAGGGTGAATATAGTAATTAATTTGAAAGGATTTTCTTTTGAGAAAGAGTATATATATATATTCTTCCTCTATATGAAAATCCATAAATAATCTTTGGATTTAGGGCAAATTTTCTGACATTCACAATAAAAATGTGACTAATACATTATATCTCTTGACTGACTTCCAAGTTATTCATTAAACCTAATCTGGAGGATGTGAGTGAATTGGACTTGAGGATATCACAGTTTGAACTGGAAGTTTGAATGCCTAATGAAAGGAACAAGATCTGGCTCTATGTGGAGAAGCACTAAACACCTGCAGGATTCAAAAATAGGAATAATATTATTGCTATCACAGTATTGCTAAAACTAAACTAATTAACATAATTAAAACTTTAGGTTAAAATTGATTACATTTTCTGGTGAACAATACAGTATTAGGTAAATACTGACAATAAAATGGTATAAACAGAAAGATATGGGAATCCTATTTAGCACTCTAAGCAAATTCATCCCTCCAGAAAATAAATTACAAACTTTCAAATTCATATCTTAAAGTCTTAAATCATGATTTATGTTTAGTTATTTGTATTCTGAATATTATTTTTGTAGTTGAATGAACTTGAAAACTTCTATAGTTTCACTCTGCCTTTGTAAAATAAAATAATTTTGAAATTAAAGTGAAGGGATAAGTTTATCTTTGTAAGAAAATAATGTGTTACTAATAATATTTGGTCTCATTTCTCAAGAGATTCATATTTATGACTTTTCAAAGAAAATAAAATCTATTATTAACAAAATTTAAAGAAGTCATATTTTCAATGACTTGAGAAAAATACATGGAATCCAGCCTTTAGTACTAAAACTTATTTTATGAAAAACTTCCATGCCAACATTAATTAATACAGTTTCTACTTTAAATATTGTAGACATATTTATGATGGTAGTACCAGTTTGTTAAATAACATTAAGAATTTCTGAAATGGGTAAGTTATATAATTTTTCATGAACTTTTCAAAGTAGTACAGATGTAAAAATTAAATTATTATATCTAAAAAAATTATACATAAATACCAAAGTGAAAAAAGCCCCTGACTCTCCTTAGGTTTCATACTCAAATTCTCACAATCTACCCATGAAATTTCTCTCTGTGGAATCCACAAATACAGGAAAATAAATTAAAGAAGGTTGTGCTTATTAGAGCATTAAGACCTAAGGAAACAGTTGATGTTACCCTCAAATGGAGATAAGAGTTATAGTCATAATATAAATTATTAGTTAAAAAAATTAATCATAGAAACACATTCTCAGGCGAAGCTCAAGTCATCAGTTCCTGTGCCTAAAAGTATTCTATATAATGTGCTATAAAACTTGAAAGGCAATTAATTATCACCATTCATTCACATCTTGGCTGAGAAACAATTTAAAATGCTTGATCATTTTGAGGAACTCTACGAGCTGTCTATATATTCATAAAATAGCCAGCTCCTTTGGAAAGCCCCCAATCCTCTTAATTATCTGGCCTAATTTATAAAAATAGCTTGCTGAGATAGTATCAAAGGCATTGAAGACATCCAACTTTAACAAGAATCTAGTGGGAATTGTGGATATATGAATAGGAGAGTCATATGATCATACATGTTAGATAAAATATGAGCTGTATAAAATATAAATATTTGTATTGTGTATACATCTATGTTTCATAAAAAATATTCAAATTGTTGTCATTTTCTGTATTTTTATTCTTTATGAACAGCCATAGCTGCTAATAAAATAAATATCTGTAATACTGATAGGAGAAATGAAATGAATGTAAATGCCTAGCCAACATCACTTCTCCTCACCTTCTTTATAAAGGAAGTCTAAATCATTTGTGTTGGCTATGGGCCTTTCATTAGCAATCACCTCCTCAAAAATGCCTTACAGGTAGAGAAGATGAATCTTTGTTATTCAAAAAAAGGTGAGAGTACCTGTCTAGAATGTCTGCTTACCTGTGCATTCTATTTGACTTGCTGACACAATGCATGGAAATGGAACTATTATCTTAATGTGAAGAGAGAAGAGCAGGAAGCTAAAAATAAACACGCAAACAAACAAGACTATATGACTAAGGAATAATAGCCCAGGCTTTTGCTGTGGGTCGGGTGACATGGAATTATTTGGGCCACTGACACTTAACTGATGGTGGGGACCCCAGCTGCTGGGAGTGAGGGTAGCTGGGACATTTTAGCTGTGTCTGACTTCTGGACTTGCCATTTTTCTGAAGTGAACTGAGTTCTCCAAGTTGAGTTTCCCAGGGCAATTCAGATCTAATAGTTTGATGAGGCAGAGATAATGTGGTATAAAGCTTTACCCCAAAATGAGAATGTACAGTGATAACCTAGCTCCAGGGGTGCCACAGAATGGGCTAAAACTTTAGAGGCAACTTCATTATAGTACAATTTTTATCTATTGCTCACGTCTACTTTATATGACTTCCAAGTAGTCATGAAAGTATTACGAAATCAACCTTTTGCACATGAATTCCCTGCAAGTCTTAATCTGGACTATAGGAATGTGGTAGTGAAACATGCATTTAATAAATATGTGCTATGCTTTCATCTTTCCAAATAAGCAAAATTATTATTCAGTACTATTCAGAGTTACTCTTTTCTTCTTTCCTTTCCCTCTCCTTTCTCTCTCTCTTTCTTCTTCTTCTCCTCCTCCTCCTCCTCCTTCTCCTCCTTCTTCTTCTTTTCTTTTTTCTTGTTGCCAGGGATGGAACTCAGGGATGCCCTACCACTGAGATATGTCCTTAGCCTTTTTAATTACAGACATGGTCTCCCAAGGTTGACTAGGCTAGCTCCAAACTTGGTGTCCTGCCTCAGCATTGCATAACTGAGACTACAGGTGAATTCCACTGTTCCAAGTCTGGTAGTTCATTTTTCTAACCTATAGCAAAGTCATTGCTATCTATAAAGGTCTATGTTGTTTTAACATTCTTAAATATGCTACTGCAAAGATGTAGGGATTAGAACTCACAGAATATAATGTGATTATTTAAAAGTGAATTTCATAGTAAATGGAAAAATGCAAAATGATTTTGATTAATGAAAGGTGAAATAATAAAAATAAAAGTGTGGTATAAATAGTATTATCATTGCATATTAGAATCATTTATAATGTAATAAAGTAGATCTTACTCAAGGTATATATCCTATAAAATTGTCAAGAATTTTGCCAATCCCTAAAAGTTTTCTTTGGAGTATTCTAGTTTTCTTTTATATGTGAACATTCAAAACAATTTCCCAAAACATATTTTATATATAAAGCTATATAAAAATAAATGTGATTAAGAGATAGAAGTTAGGAAAAATAAAATAAAAACTGCATAAGTATTGATATAAAATCTATACATATTTAGTCAAAATTAAAGAGGGCTATGAAGTAATTAGGAAAATGTATAGTGTTTATAAACTTTCTTGCAAACTAAGCAAAAATTCCTTCTAATATAAATTATCTCTAGAATTACAGAAAAATACCTATTCTGGATAATATGACAGAAACTTTCTTGTAAATTGTTTAACACTATGTAATTATAAAATTAAAATACATCTTATTGTTCATTTATATTTGCATAGAAAAATAATTCACAATACTATTTTTTCTATTAAATCTATTCAAAGGCAAATATCACTTGATACATATTTACTTTAAAAAGACTCATTTTATGAAAATGTTCTCTCTCTCTCTTTCTCTCTCTAATACAGAAATGTGACCTGAAATTCCAGTTTTTGTGCAATAAAAATCTAGATGGAAATGAATAGCAAGGAAGGACTATTTCCTTTACCATATTTTCTAAAATGTAATTGCTGTCAGTGGTCTCTTTTTGTCTTTCTGATCACCTCAAGAAGATAACTAAGTATTTGCTGAATATGAAAATGAGTGCATGAAAAAGCAGACATCAGTTTCTGAAAAGCTGATGAGTAGTAAGTGTATTGTTAGGAGAAGAAAAATAACCTCTATTTTTTTTTTAATTCCAAAGGTTATAAAGAATGACATGGAAATAAATTTAATCTCCATTGCAACAAACAATCAAAAACAGTAGTGGTCAAGTAAATATTTGTATTGTAATTTACTGTTTCAATGGTTATTTATTGAACTGCACCACTGGGTAATTTATCTCACAGTCAATTTTAATTAAAACATCTGTTCACAGTCCAAGGTGGGCTATGAATGATTAACGTGCTGGCAAGCCTTTTGTTTGTGTATATTTTTTAATCAAAGAAATTCATTAGGCATGACAGCAATTTAATTTGTTCACATTAACTAATACTTATTGTCAAATAATCAAAAGAAGTACTAAATATGAGTAGTAATACCTGAAGAACAAAATAACTGTGGAGCCCACGAAGACTTTGTCAGCCATAATGGCAGCCTGTTCATCATGTCAGCATCTCCCACTGTTGAACAAGAGCCCTGACAACATTGCTGATTTCTCCTAAGGAGCTCCACGGTTTTATTGTACCAGAAGTTGAGTCAACCTGAATAAGATTAAAACATTCCAGAATGTACTTCGGGAGAAACAATATATGGTTAAGTTCCTGTACAAGGTTATTTTTATTTGAACTGCTTTCCTTTGTTTTATATAATTAAAATACTATTTTCTTTGCAATAAGTTCATGTTAATCTTAACTAAATCTTATGTTAATCTTAACTAAATCTTAACTAAATCTTAAATCTTGTTAATCTTAAACAGTCTTAACTATTCTTCAAACAATGTATTTTGACTTGTAGTGTTGAAGAAGAAGAAAAAGAAAAAGCCAGAAAGTGGAATAAAAGGAGGAGGGAGGAGAAATACTCTCTTCATTTGGGGAAGTAAACTGAAAATAATCAAATAATTGCTTCATTTATGATTTTAAATATGTTTACTCAGGTTATAATTGCTATGCTTTGTAATGTATTGGTAGAAAAACAAAATTATGGCAAATTTAGTTTAATATTCTAACTGGTTTTCAGGAGCAGCTCTAGAATTAGGCAACATTTCATTCTGTAAAATAGAACGAAATCTCCAGTGGGCAGGGACAGCAGTTACTTTTGCTAAAGTGAGACCAAAGAAACTGAACAGTAAAAAACACCAATTTAATTCACATCAGATTACTTCCAGTTACTTTTCTTAGAAGAGATAAAGGGATAAGGGAACCTCCTTATGATGAAGTTTCAAGTTGACTGAGACTTCTTCAGTTGCTTGCTACGCATCTCTCTTCAGGAAAAACTGTTTTATTTGGTGACATACTCGCCTCCTTAAAGTGTCTGTTTGGTCACGTGACATGTAGCTTAACTTACTACATTTGTTGTTGTTGTTGTTTGTTTTGGCTGTCAGGGTCTAGTGTAGGATCTCAGTCTAAAAAACACCCTCTTCTAAATTTTATTTAATAGCATCAATAAGTCAGAACCATTGAAATAAGTGTATATTTTAGAATAAACCAATGAAAGTAAATAATGTGCAGTATGTTAACTAAAGCAAATGGGATTGAAATTTTACAGGAAATGCACAATGATGAAATAGTTTTCTTTTAACAAGCTTATCAAGCTAAGTCTTACCTATAAAGCAAACTACGCATTTTTGAATCCTTACCTAATAAGTTTCAAAACTTCTTTAGCTACATTTTTTATTAATTCAAACTTCTTTTCTTAACTCTTTGAGTACATTTGTTTAAGAGTTACTCATTAGATTAAACATTATACCTTAAAATTATAGCCTAATCAGATACATATGAAATGAGCTCAATTACTACATGTAATTGTTTTACTTTTAAACTATTTAAAACTCAAGTAATCACTTTGAACCTAAAAAAGGACATTATATCCTGACATCAAAATGTGAATATATTACTCTGTTATATTTGACACTTTTGGTTAAATTTTCACAATTGGGCTTCTATTGTAGCTCAGTGGTAGAGCAGTTGCCTAGCACATGTAAGGCACTGGGTTGGATCCTCAGCATCACATAAAAATAATAAAAAAATAAGATGAAGGTATTGTGTCCATCTACAATTGAAAGGTATATTTTTAAAAATTTTACAATTGTAGATGATTTTAGAAATACATAGCATAATTTTAACACAATTTTGACTAAATTGCCTTTACCTCATAATGTGGTATGTGGTTTTAATTTTTTCAATGCTACAGGACTCTCACATCATTAATAAACAGGGCTGTTAGCTACAACCCTGGGGGTGGGGGGCAGGGAATAAGCCTTAGTAACTTCCTAGCTGGATTTGTGAATTTGATTTATATGAATTCCTCCAAAATCAGAATAAATATCTTAAGGACTTTGAAACTTGAATTACCACTAATACAGACACAATAATTGGTATTTACTTCTCATTTTCTATTCATAGTTTTCCTGTGAAGGTCTGGTATAAGATGTTGCCCCTCAGCACAGTAAAAAGAGAACTTTGCCATCAGTTTATGATCCAATTAGTCTATCTACATATTTATTACACAGGAGACAGTTTGCCTGACAGTACAGAAGCCATAAGGCAAAAGCAGTTTGCAGCCTGTCTGCTCCTATGCCACGGTGACTGTCACCTCCTGTCCTCTCTCTGCTCCAGGCAACACCAAGATGGGGAATGAGGGGTAAAGTGGTGAATTTTATCTGTCAGGAAGAAATAAAATCATCTTAGACATTCAAGGAAATCCAGTGACTGTCTATATTGAATTGCTTGTATTTTATTGTGTAGTATTTAAATAGAACCTGACTTTTATATATATATGCATGTATATTTATATATAATGTGTATATTATAATTTATACACATATATAAATATAATATATTTCTTATGTATTACTGTTATATTATAGGCTAGCAGGTGATCTTCTAAATTAAAAGTTCATATGACTGCAAGAATAGTCACAAGCAACAATGGAAACAACATATAAGGTAATCATCAATCTATTTTAGTGATAAAAGGGCCACAACTATGTTGAGGGCCTATCTAAGGAAGATTTAAAGTATGTGTTAATGAGCTGGATTGCCATTGCTTAAATCAAGCAACTCTTGCAGGCCAGAACAGATGGAAATATTATTTAAGTATATGGCTGAAGCTCAGATACAAAATTAGTTTTTGGACTCAGCTTTGTTTTTATTTTGTGATTTTTAAGTGTGAGCAAAAAGGACTTCACTACAATAACTTTTAACTTATTATAAATTGTGTTCTACTATATCATGATTTTAAAAAATGAAATATTTCAATTCAATTAAATGAAGGTCTTAAATGAAAGTCTTAACATTAGTGTAGAGAACTCAAATTATGCAGCTTGGTTGTAGAAATACAGAGCTATGCAGCTGTTTTACTCTAGAAGATTCCCTCCTTTTGATTGGGTATGGTTATGCATTCTCACACTGTGTTTAGCATGAAAGAGCTCATATTTTCTCCACAAATCCTCATTTTTATCAAATCTAGGGGCCCCTCTACTGAGAATTCAGCTATCACTATTGTTTACATTTCGCTTTTAAAATAAGCGTTTAAATGCACTCTGGATTTAAATGGTAACTACTCAGTTCTTAAGATCCATAAGCTAACAAGTTACAAACAAATAGAAAAAGCAGTATTCAGAAATCAAAGGAAACAATGAAGTTCACGATAGTCTATAGCAGCTTTTAGCAGTTAAATGACCCCAAGTAAGATGTTTTTAAAAACATTTTCTTCATCTAGGAAAAAAAATTCAAGGACATATAAGGTAGTGTTTTTCAATATGAACTATTGCTCATGAACTTAATTATTCCTGCTTTTATTTCAGGAGCATAATTAATGTATCAACATTAACATCTCAAGTATTCTTCCTTGGACCACATATTGTGCAATTATCAAGTATGGGGTATTCAACAAATGCCTCACCACAGGACCTCTTAAATAAAACAAAAGCTCTGACAAAGATCCCAATAATTTTCAAAATGCTGTAGAATTGATATTTCTATCAACATAGGCATTCTTTCACATATTCTTAAAATGAAATCTACTTAGTATTTACCTATACAGGTTACCGATCCTCAAATATGATAGTTTTTCTATTGAGTAAATATAAAAAATTAATAACAATTTTTAATAATGAAATAAATTGTCATACCAGTCATGTTGTCATATACATGTAGATGTGTGTGTTCTAATCATCTAGGCTTTGTGAAGAATTCCAATAGTCAGAGAGTACACATACTTAGTATAGTAATGAAGTAAGAGCTGCTGAACTTCTTACAAGTCTAATGCATCTTAAACAAAATTTGCAATGGAATCTAGTATTATATCCTATAATGTTCATTAAGAGATAAATTTTTAACATACAATCTTTTCACATTTATTAAGATGCATTTATCTAATGCATCTTAAACAAAATTTGCAATGGAATCTAGTATTATATCCTATAATGTTCATTAAGAGATAAATTTTTAACATACAATCTTTTCACATTTATTCCCTTTCAAAATAAATCATAGCCGTGGTCTAGAGTATTTAGATCTACAAATGCTGCATATTTTAGGGAAAAATGTTACATTTCATTTTTAAGATGTTTTACCCCACACTTCAAAGGGATGACCTCAAATTTTGGCTCAATGAGTGAATCTAACATAAAAACTTCCTCTAAGTAAGTTTGTTCAGCTCAGCAAAATCTATATAGGGCCATAATGAACATCTGAGAAAGTACAGCACATCATTTAACACAATTCAATCTTTTGGACTGGCTTAAAATGGAAGATGAATTGCCTTTCATTTCTAGAGCAGAATCTCAGTTAGGGTTTAAGGTCAATAAAACACAAAACAGAGATCATGATTTATATATCTTCACTGTTAAATTTTTTACTAAAATCATTTCAAACAAATAAATTTTTAAAAACCACATAACAATTCAAGCATATGCTGCTAAATATATATGTCTTTAAATTGAGTGAGGATTTTTGAAATAATGGGTATCAGAGTCTAAGATACTGGGTTAAGAAAGATAATCCTTCTGGAGTAGATAAGCGAATAATGAAATCTGCACTAAATATTTATTTTCCTCATCTGTGGACTTTAGTGCAATGTATACATGGCTGAGAGGAGTGCAGAATACTTCAACACACATTTCCCTTTTGCCTCCTGGAAATCATCATGGAGATTCTACTTATAACATGTTATCTGAGTTTCCGAAAATTGTGGGTATTAGCTACAGAACCAAGGAGAAAATACACACATTATCGTCATCCAACCTCAACTAGCAGTTCTACCCATTGTCCTTGTCATTTCCTCTATTTCCCCCCATTTCTGTAATCTTACCTTCATGAAACAATAATTAAACTTTATTAAATATATTTGATTTTAATTGTCATGCCTCAGTCATCCAAGAGATATCAAATGTTACCAAGTATTTACTAACATTAATCTTATAAGGTAATCTATATATCATGAATTCTAAGTTTATAAAAGAAATGCTGTTTAAAAACTGTTACTTTTTTACATGTTAAAACCTCATTTTTGATTGTTACATCTTCTAAATAAAAAGTATATGAATTTATAATATAAAAATACTAATGTGTACTTAATATGCCTTTCCATGTTTATGCATATTAACTAGGTAGGTGTTGAGGACATCCATCAAATACAAAGGGAAATTTTTAAAATATATTATGGCAAGTAGTTTGGGGTTATCTTTGCCAAACAGTTAAGTTTACTCAACAGTTCCTGATAACCTTCTCAGATATCCAGTTTTCCATGAGAAACTATAAATTTCAGTGTAATGAAAACATAAAACTGTGTATATTCCACAGTGGTTTCTACCTAAGTATATCACCATGCTGGTTTAGTGTTACAGATTTGTGTAAAAATAAGCCTTCATATTTTATTTACTTGTTTGTTTACTTATCAATATATGTATGTATTTATCTATTTTTTTATGCTGAGGATTGATTGAACCCAGAGCATGGCAAATTCTAGGCACGTGCTCTACCACTAAATTACATCCTTACTCTAAATTGATATTTCTATTTCTAACAACAAAGCAATGCATCCATCCTTGAAAACCTTCTTTTTGGGAAATAAATAAAAGTGCTTACTGAAATATGTAGAACACATTTAACAGCATTGTTGAACATATAAGAAGTGAAGTCATGTTATTCACACAGACCAAGATAATGTACATCTCCAAAGATAAACGCTACTACCTAAACCAGAAATTCCTTCTTGGTAATATAAAGGTTTCTATAAATTTAGAGAAACCTTTTGAATAGTTTTGTGTGTGCAACGGGCCCAGTCTGGTGCCTGCAGACTCTGCATTCATCTTTGTCACCATAGCCTGAACCACAAAAAAGGGAAAATAGTTCTTAGGAAATAGGGCATGAAGGAAACATTTTATCCACACTGTGTATTAAAACAGGAAATGATGTTTTCGGTATTTCAATGCAAGTTTGGATACCATGTAGATTAAAAAATTGAATTCATCCCACATACATTCTGTATCCTTTTGAAAGAGACAGAAAGAAAGACAACAGCAAGGGAAACTAAAAAACACCATCAGAGTAACTAATTTAAAGTGATTCACAACTGCAATATTGCCTAAATGGACAAAGAAACAACATACACAATTTTATAGAAGAAGATAATTTGCAGCCAAGTGTTTCAACAATTCCAATAAAATAGAGTTTCAGAAAATAATTTTCTTGATGTTTTCACAAGGTTTGATTCAGGTATTTTGAATCAATATCAGATGAACATAAGTTTTGAATTGAATAGATGTTGCGTGTCATTGTCCTTAAAGACTATACCTCTGGGGTAGATTATACAACTCAGGTAGGTGAAAGGACACAGGATTTGTCTGAGCATAAAGATGCCTCTGAAGAGGCCAGAACTTAACAATGTCCTTTCTTCCTAGAAGAACTTAAAACATGGAGGTGGTTCAATCAAAGTGCTGGGTTGAACACCTAATGAAAATTATAAAGAAATGTTCAGCTTTGAATTCTCAACATAAAAAAGCTTTTTTGGAAGAAGTTAACAATTTTAAGATAAACTGGTAAGAAAAAGAAGTTGACTTCTTGAAAATAATAGAACAGGAGAGAAAATGACAAAACAAAGATGAAGAGCTTAAGGATATTATTCAAACCTAGCACTTTCATTAGCAGAGCAGAAATAAGGTTGTAGGAGCAAATAGCATAAATTTGCTTGTCAATAGGATCTTACAATATAGGATCTTCACAGATCCTTTTGACCTTCAAAGCATGCAATGCATTTCTTTGCCTAAGTTATGAATTTCTTTAAAAAATTATGCCTCACATTTGACTCATTTTCCATAACTCTGTATTCCTAGGTTTGGATGTAGAATGCCCTCCAAAGTACTATGTGTTCAGAGGTGGGGTTTATGGGAAATGATTGGATCATGAGGGCTCTGACCTGTGAGTAGATTGAGCCATCAAGAAGCTGAATAAATTATTGGAACATAGACCTAGTTGAAAGAAGCAAGTCCCTGGAGTCTTGCCCTATGAGGGTGTATCGAACTTCTCCTTGGCCTCTTCATCTCTCTCTCTCTCTCTCTCTCTCTCTGACTCTGCTTACTGGTTGCCATGAATCAGGCATGATTTCTCTGCTACATCCTTCCATCATTTTTCTGCCTTGGAGCTGCCTCACCATGGACTGAACTTCTGAAACCATGAGCCAAAGGGGAAAAACAAAAAGAAAAAATCTTACCTCTTCTAAACTGTTCTTGTCAAGTATTTGGTCACAGCAAGAAAACTCAGATGCAGACTAACACATAGCTCATGCTCCATGCTGTTAGAACTTTAAGGGATGAACAGCAGATAGTTTATACTCTTCAGTTATGAAAATATTTGTCATACTTTGAAAAGTTATGATTTCTAGAATGATATATAGTCATATGTGAATATGTTTTATATATGAAGGATTCAGTTATTCTTCAGTAGAAATTGATTGCTTCACTCACCCACAGATATAGCTGGAAAGTCACAAGCCTTTCATGAGAACAGGTCCATTTCATTGCCAGCCGGACAGCAGGGGTCAAAAGATGGCTTTTGTAGGATGTGCTCTGCAAATATTGAATATTAATGAAAAATTTAACATTATTTATATAACATTTATAAAGTTACTGATGTATGTCCTTGGTATTTTATAAGACTTCATAAATGTCAACTACAATTTAGTGTTTGAATCAATGTTATGGAACTATATGAGCAATGGCATTAATGTTTCCTTTTAACATTTAAATTTTTCTATTTTCATAAAGAAACAAGAAAATTGAGTATTAAAAGCCAGTGATAAAATATTTACCTTTTTTAAATTATATTAACTCAGAAAATACAATTCCTAAATATGACAAAAATTGATCCAACTGATATAACAGATACCAATGTCATATTGTTTTATTAGAAGTATTGTAGTGGGGTAGTGGACAATTCAAATGTCATTTACTCTGTGAGATAAATGAATAGGGAGTGGAAGAAAGATGGAAATTATCTAGAATAATAGGGACAATGTCCAGAAAGTCATGGACACTGGGATTGATTGCAGCTGAAATATTCTATCTATAGTGCCTGGATTGAAAGACCACCTGTTACAGACTAAACAATATCTTCCTCCCAGCAAATTTATATTTTGCAACCTTAATGTCCAGTGTGAATTCCTGGAGACAAGATCTCCAGGGAGGTGATGAAGACTCAATGTCTTTCAAAGATGGAGTCAGAGAGGTTTCACCAGAAACCATTCCTGGTGGAAACTTGATCTTGAAATTCTATTTTCCACAACTATGAAATGAATTTCTGTTTAAGTCACCCAGTCAATGATACTTCATTATGTCAGCCAGAGATGACTAAGAACCCATCTCTTGGCTTTCCTACTTTCCCATGGCACTGGGGGATATATAATTCGTTCTTGTTACAGAATTTGTGTGGTCTCAGGTTAAAGGGAGGGTATTTGGGAATCAGGCGCAGTAAAAAATTCATAAATTACATCAGAAACTGCATTTCAGTAGGAAAGGAAATTAACTTCTGTACAATCAACAAAAATACAAGAGTCACTCAACTTCCAGGAAAACAACACTGCTGATTAATTCACTTTGCTTTTTTTTTCCCCCCTCAATGATATGCGTCCTTCCCTGTATGATAAGTCAAGTGAATAATTGAGCTTTAATGCTTTTCTGAGAGAGAGGAAGGGATAATGAAAGAAAGAAAGATAGATAGAAAAATGTATTCTCCTATTAGTGAAAGAAAAAATGACTGAAATTATACCGTCTCAACTGTCAGAATCACATTATGCAGAATTTTTAGATGGCAAAGATTTTAAATGAAGGAATTGAAAGTTAAAGGGGCACAAAATGTAAACAACATTTACTTGATGCTTACTCTAGCTCTGTCTGTCATAAATGTAGTAGCCAAACTTCATATGCTGCTCTGGGATCAGGTGTGAAAAATGGGAATATGAGTCCTAGAAAACTTGAGTAGCTTCCTATAGGTCACGCAACTAATTACACAGAATTATCCTACAAAACAAACTGTATCTACACTGTCTAATAATTATTGCATATTATGACTGTTTTGCTTTTCATTGGCATTCCATCTATATCAAGAATTTTTAACACTCTCTATTTATACTTGTATGATGTTGCAAATGTTAAATATGTTTTATAGAAAGCAGTTTGTTTTTAAAATCATTGAGAGAATTGGTGTCTAATAATTCTTTAATTATCTAAAATGAGTGAAAAATACCTGATTAATTAAGATTTATTATTATCCAAGTTATTCAATAGACCAGGGTGGCCCTAACAGCTCATCTTGACATAACCCCTATTTTCTTAGAGCATTTGCTTTAGGAAACTGCTAATTTTCAGTTGTGTCTGTGCCCGTTTGACATGTAAATTATCTCCAAATTTCTTGCAGTTTTATGGGCAAGAAATGCCCTGGTGGAAGGACCTGGGAACCATGGCTTTGAAATAAAATCATCAAGGTTAGAACTCTTATCTCCGTAGAGCCATAAAAGCCTACACCTTTTATTTTTAGGGGAATGGAGTTCAAACTCTCTCCCTTATTGCAGTAGTATTTAATAAAATCACCCCTGCTTGTGTTCAGGAAAAAACAGAGTCAGGCATTAAAGCAAAAAAAAAAAAAAAGAAAGAAAGAAAGAAAAAGAAAAAAATTGACTTGGGAATTGTTACAAAATGGCAATAGTTCTGAAGCAAGGATAAGTGGAGATTTATTGCCAGGGAGTAGGTTGAGGTGGCAGCTAAGAGAGGATGTAGCAGTGAATGGATATTGCGAAGAAGAAACATCAAGGTTCGGTGGAATTTTTGCTAAACTGACCTAACAGGATTCTTGTTTTTTTGTTTGTTTTTAATTTTTTTTTTAGTTGTAGATGGACTCAATGCCTTTATTTATTTTTATGTGGTGCTGAAGATTGAACCCAGTGCCTCCCATGTGCTAGGCAAGCACTCCACCACGGAGCCACAACTTAGGCCCCAGGATTCTTGTTTTTGACAAACTAGAGTGATTAGACATCACTTGAAGGAAGGTAGAGGATAGAAAATGTGATCAGATAGTGTTTGGAAGGTTATCAAGTTGAGTATCTGATTCTTATTCAACAGATTAAGGATTTTTGCTAATGCTGATGATGCAGATCAGAGCCTCACGGTCAAAGCCTAACTGAGAAAAAGGCTTACATAAACCTTATTCAGTCTGGTCAAGGTGAAAATGCATGACATCTGTCTGAAGTAATCTTTCTGTTACCAGGCAGAACTGTTACTTGATAGGGCAAGAGGCTAGACTTTGCTGCTCCTCCTGTCCGCAAATATTCAAGAGTCAAACTGGCAGGAAGCAAGGAAACAGGCTTTACTCAAATCCAGCATTGAAGGAAGAAAGAATTTTTGGTTTCAAATCACCATCTTCAGAAAACTCAAGATCAAGGAAAGCTTTGTAAGAGAAGGCAGAGTATATTTAGCCAGGCACTGTTAGAGAACTTTTCAACAGGGCCAGGGGACAGTTTCTGTTCTCAAAGTGAGGGAATTTACAAGTTAAAACAACTTGGAGCTTTATTTCTCAGTATGAGGAAGTTGGCCTTAATTTCTGAAGGAGTCTTTTTTGTTTCATTTCCCTCCTGCAGTATTTTCTAAAAATATTGCAAAGGATTCTAGTTTTGTTGTCCCTTAAAAATGATTTTTTTTAGCCTCACAAAAGGTAGTTCAAAACAGTCTTCAATTATCTATCATCTACACAGTATACAAAAAGTACAAATGGCTGATAAGACAAGTATATTGAACTTCTACTTCCTACAACTTGTTTCATTGATTTTTGCACATTTAAATCCTGACACTAGTGTCATGAGTCATGTCCACTTAACTGGAACAGAATGGCATATGTTCAAAGGAATTCTTAAGAAATGTGAATCTGCTTTCTTCATCTGTGCTGAAAGATGTACTGTAGTGGTAACCCTTCTGCTTTTTCCCTGTGTGTGTCTGCATTAGGACACCAATGTTCATGATACTTGTGTAAAAGTGGAGATATGGTTTGTTTTCCACTTAAAGGTTAACTCATACTTTCCATATGAGTTAATATGCATAATGGAAAGAGGTAGATGGATGTGTTTCACCATGGATTGTCTAACCATCTCTGAACTTTGGAAATTTGAATTAAGGGTCAACTTTTGTCATTGACAGGATCAGGTAAAATGATAATAAGTTGCATATAAAAAAATGTCCTCTTAAATTCTGCTACTGTACTTAAGAGCAGATATGAAGTATGAAACTACTGGGACAGAAAACAAAGAATGAGCATAATATTTATATGAAGAAAGATATCATTTCTACAACCACTATAAAATTTAAAAAATAATAAAATTTCAATCAGATTAATTTTTTTTTCAAATATCAATGCTGTACATTTGGAAAAGTAAATATTTAGAGACAATATTATATTACTTCTTTAATGTACATTTCATTTAAGATAATTTAATAGACTTAAATGTAAATTTAGAAGTTCCTACTACCAGGGATTTTACAAAATATGGTAGGGAATCTGAATGTTTAAAACACAATATAGAATGTACTTACTCTAAAAGGATGAAGACATGAAACTGTTTAATGTAGCGCTCTTAATCAGCTGCAATTTATAACCAGTCATATAAAAGTATAAAACAAAATTTATGTTTTTATGCAAAGGAAATAGCGTCTTTAAATGTATCAGAGTCTAAAGAATATTGTTCATTGTGGTTTGTTTATTCATTAAGTCTAAAAAAGCAGAATACATTTTAATAGGCATAAATCTCCATATTAGTTTATTTGTTTTTTCTAGGTATTTCATCTAGATAAGGTCATGAGAAAGGAAATCAGATATTTGAATTTTTAGAAACATATTATTATGTAAAGTATTTGTGAATTTTTTGAATAATGATGTGCTTTCTTGCATAATGTGTCACTAGACAAATTTCTTGAAATTTACATATGAAATATGTTGATTTAACTTTCTAGAAATGGCCTTCAGATGTACTGACTTAATACTATATTTTGTCACTTGATTTCACATTGCATTATCCCATCCCCAAATCAAATTAACTTTCTTGAATACCAATGATGGGGTTCTAGAAGGACTACCCCAAAAGATAGCAGCTAAGCATTCAAGAAAATAGCAAGAAAGTGTGATCTTGCACATCTATCCCTCACTTGCCACTTTCTCCTGAACCAAGTTATAAACTGGGCAAGGATTCCCTGACCTTTCCATGGCGCTGACACACAGTTACTAGGCACCTTCCCTAAACCCAGAAAAAAAGAAACTTCTGTCTCTTTTATGTAGTTGAACTTGATTAAAACAAAGGAGATTTCATTTTAGTAAAACTTACATGTCTTCTTTATACAACTGAGAAGGAACATCTTCTCCACATGATTTTCCCTTGAAGTCAAAGAGCATTTCAGACTGAAATCATGACCAAACTGATCTGTGATCAAAATTTAATAACCCCATTATATCACCCAAAACCTGAACATAAGTTAAAAAGAAATGTGTTTAATAATACATAGATATATTTAACAATTTTAAATAAGTTACATTGGAAACATAATTATATAAACATATTAACAGTCAATATATGTGTGATTTTTCTCTAATTTAAAAAATAAGGTTTTTCACTTAACTCCTACCTTTTATCACACTAAGAATTTTTAAACTGTTCTACAAGAATAAGGGATTATAAAATCATTCAGTTCTGCTTGAAGTGAGATCTGTCGAAACCAAGACTGAAATTACTATTCAGACTAAGTTGACAAAAAAGAGTAGAAGTATATAAATCAAGATGAGTTACCTTTATAAATTAATGCGTAACATAATTCATTTAAATTTTATTCTTCCAATCACTGTGGCTTTTTTCCCCCTTTATAGGATAACCAAACTTAAGCAGCAACACTTACACAGATTTTTCTTCATCAAAATATTTCTTCTTGTGGAAAGAAAATTGGAAAACTCATTTTATTACCAATGTTTATTGAAGTCCCAAAAGAAAACAGAGGGTCTATTTTTATTCAATAAAAACCATGAAGTAATTGTAAAGTAAGAGCATCCAAGGAAGGAGAACTAACATTCATGCACTTACAACAAAGTACAACTAGGGCTTGCAATAAAGGAAATACTCCAAGTCGGTTGAAAAGCACAAGGGGAGGGAATAGTTACTGAAACTAGTGAGATCTAAAGATTTGGGAGAAAGCATCTGAGAGAAGTCTACTGACAGGAGCCAAGACCTTAGATGAATGAATATAGCTGCTTTCAATACGCAGCTGAGCAGGGAGACATGGAACTTCACACACACATACACACACTTTCCCTACCACCATTCTTTTAGCTAAGCCCAAGCAAAGCAACAGAGCAAGATTTACCAGGTGATTTACATAATAATGCTCTCTCTCTAGGACACAGATGACAGATACAGTTCAGAGAATGAATCTCAAGAAAAAAATAGAAATATATAAATCTTTTATCTCTACAACCAATTATTACTTAGTATAATCAATAATATAAGCAAAACCATCAGCTTTAATATTTTCAAACCTAGATTAGAACACTGACTATCAATAATTTTGTCAGGAAGGATGGCAAATATTTATTTTAAAAAGGGTAGTAAACTAGGTGCAAGTGCATGACTGTAATCCCAGTGACGTAGGAGCCTTGTACAGGAGGTTTGAAAGTTTGAGGCCAGTTTCAGCAATTTAGCAAGACTCTGTCTCAGAATAAAAATTTCAAAGAGCTAGAGATATAGTTCAGGGGTAAAGCATCAGTACTAGGTTCAATCCCTAGTACTGGAAAAGAAAAAGGCAAGGGGTGAGGGTCAATTAAATAGGCATAACTTAAATGCTTGGCCAATTAGATTGAACTAAAATTAAGGTCATATATTCATGAGAAGATCAAGTTAACAGAGTGAAAAGACAAATCAGAGAGTAGAAGAAAAGATTTGTGATTTGAAATATCAAACATATCCAGAATGATGATATAATTACAAAGAAAACAAAGAATTGAACACATGCTTCACCAAAAAAGACATCCAAATGGCCAATGAAAATATGAAGGATTCTCAACTGTTAGACATCAAACAAGTACAAATTAAACCTCAAATGAAAAAAAACATTGTGCAACTTAGTAGAAAGGGAGACCTTGAGAAGTATTTGCAAAGTAAAGAGTAATCTGGATACTCAAATCATACAAATAGAGGTACATATTGGTGTGATCATTTAGAAAAAATGCATTGGCAATACTTAGCACACTTCATCATTTAAGCTTGATATTTGGATAAAAACTATTATGGGAAAAATAAGATAAGACCTTGCAAACTTTTAAAGCAGTTGTGCCATGCAAATCAAACTTTAGTCATTTTCTTTTTTTTTTTTTCTCTTACAAATGTTTTGGCCCCAGATTTTTGAGTTGGAAACTGAACATATGATGCTTCTCCGCAAGTTCTGTCTGATGTCTCTGAGAATTCTTAAGTTTATGATTCTCAGATTAAAGAGATAGTCAGTATACCACTTCTGCCAACTGGCCCAAATTAGACTCCTTTACATTCTTGATCTTAGAATCCAATCTTATTTCTTTACAAGATGTACCAACTTTAGTAGGCTCTAGACTCATCTACAAACATTGTCTATATCCGAACCAACATTAGACCAGTCAAGGACAATATCTCCTCTTTTTACCTGGGGTCTTTCATTTGAACTTCTCCAAATGATTACAAGGTATATAGAAGAAACTTCAACAGACAGGAATAGAGAAGTATAAAAACCTATTAATACTAACACTACAATGCAGTTCCAAAACCAAATAAATTGTTTAAGTTAGGATAGTCAAGCAAAAGTATTTTGTGTTTGTAAATTGACTATAATGTTTTAATTCAAACATCTCTGGGAAATTTAATGAAATCTTAATTTGAAAGAGGCTGACTACAATGACAAATTAAGAAATTAAGTATATTAGCAGTCATTAATATCAAATAGTCAAATTACTAATAATAATGTCAGTAATGACAGTGGTGATTGGCAGGCTGACAAGTGTGTATAACACTTACAACTTAATAGCCAACCGATTCAATCTCTTTTTCATCCAAGTAGAAAAATATCCCAAGAGAAAATAATTTAATGGTTTTTCATGTCCTGAATGTGCTCATAAAAGGCAGACTGTTTCAGTATCAATATTATGAAAAGAATTGATTAGGTACCTGCAAAAATTAGTGTTTCTATTTCAGAATGAGAGATGAAGAAAGAGTGAGAAGGAGAAGGAGAACAAAGACCAGAGAGAGAGCAAGCATGAGAGAAATGATTGTGCTATGGCAAAAATGGAGGGATTTTATCAAAAGGACTGAAATTTCATGTATTAACAATTTTAGTTTAGGAAGGTCCTTAGGATAAATCACAAAATGTATAATGATGACTTGCTTCTTCCTTTTAACCATCTTCTAATCTCAGTATGCAGATGACCAATCTTTAGAATCATTTACAGTCTTAATCTTAAAATTGAACGAAAAAACATGCTTTGGAAACTAATGTTGTTTTTTCTTTTTAAGTTTTTTTTGGTTGTAGATGAACACAATGCCTTTATTTTATTTATTTTTATGTGACGCTGAGGATTGAAGCCAGTGCCTCACATATGCTAGGCAAGTGCTCTACCACTGAGCCATAACCCCAGCCTGGAAACTGTTTTAAAACAACCTCATGTAGTTTGGGTCCTTATAAAGCTACAAGAATCTTTGTATAATTGTAACTAATCGCTCCAGATATGAAATCCACTTTTGTAAAATGAAAGATTTTCCAAAATGTTACTTAATATTTGGGAATAATCTGAAAACTATGAAAATGAACAAGAACAGAAAGAACACTGAAATATATTTAAGAAATATATACAATGAAGGAATGATATTTTCCTCACAATTTCCTTAAGTAGACCTATGCATGTGACTAGAATGACTTAAAGATGTTTCTGTATTTGACTAACAAGTGGAATTTCCAAAAGTAAAATAAACAGGCACTGAACTATGATTTTTCAAGGGAATAAATTTCCATTAAAAATAAAAAATACAGCTCTGGGGCTGTAGCTCAGTGGTAGAGCGCTTGCCTAGCATGCGTGAGCCACTGGGTTCGATCCTCAGCACCCCATATAAATAATAAATGAATAAAATAAAAATCCAACAACTAAAAAAATATTTAAAAAAAATTAAAAATACAAAAAATTTTAGAACAACATTAAAAATGATAAATTAAGGTGAATAAAAGTCTGTTTGCTCAATCTTATAGAAAGAAAAACCTAAGGCAACCATAAACAAACAAAACAAAACAAGAAAATTGACTTGTCTGCAGTGCAACTAGATGAATAAACAGAGGTAAATGTAATTCCTTGGTCATGAAATATAGTCTTCTAACTCTAAACTAGATTATGGAACAGGGTATTTCCTCTACCTCTTTTACAATTTAACAATGTGATTATCTCTACCAGTGAGCTACATCCCCAGATTATGATTTTCATTTTTGTATCATGATTATGTTCAATACACTTTTTCAGTCACTCTTCCCTTTTAACAGTAAAACTTGATATTTTACTTCCTAGAATTCTCTTTTAGTCTTTCATTGTTCTTTTTCATAGCTCTTTTTTCATTTTTTATAGATGCAATATTGTCTTGAATCACTCTGCATTAGAATTGGAACTCTTTAAAATTCCCTTCTGTATCTTGAATGATCTTTGCCTCATACAACTTTTTTTCTCATATGAAATACTAAAATGATTTTTATGAACACATTCTTTTATTTTCTATCCCCAAATTGTACTGTTCATAAAGCAACTACAACAAATTTTGAATGATATGTTAATCACCTGTCATCCACTGCTATAACAAAATACCTAGGAAAACATCTTAAAAGAGGAAAAATTTATTTTGGTTCATGTTTTTACACACTTCAGCCCATGTTTTTCCATGGCTCCAACAATTTGGGCCTACAGCAGTGTAAAACTGCATGACAGGGAGCAAGTGGTTAAGCAAAGTTGCTTAGCTCATGGTATCTGGAATGGGGAAAAGAGCAAACTTCTCTAACAAAGTCCTTCCTCTCAAACCCATTAAGTTATGAATCTTCACATAGATATATCCATTTATCATGTCAGAGACCTCTTGATCCAATTGTCTCCCCAAAATCGAACCTCTTGAACACTTCCTCATTTGGTATCAACCCTTCCATGTATGAGTTTTTGGGGGATATTTAAGAATGAACCATAACAGAAGAATCCAATGAAGACAACACTTTCAAGACCAAGCCCTATAATTACTTCCATTATATTTCAGATAAATTTCAGATCCTTAATCTTGTCTTACAAACCTCTTCATGATGTTATGCCTGACCACTTGTCCAATAGCATCATTACACTTTCTATGTTTCTGTTTAAAATCCTCTGATTCTAATTATTCAGCAATAAAAGAGAATAAAATTATGGCATTTGCAGGCAAATGGATGGAACTGGAAAGCATTATGCTAAGTGAAGTAAGCCAATCCCAAAAAAACCAAATGCCAAATGGTCTCTCTGATTAGTGGATGCTGATGAATAAGGGAGGTGGGAATGGGAAAAATAAGAGAAATAGAGAAATACTGGACGCGACATGGGGGAGGCGGGGGGCAGGAAAGGGGAATGGGTATAGTAAAGATAGTTGATAAAAAATATATATAAATATATATATATATATATACTGTTCATTGAAAGTGCATATAAAGATGTTTAATATGAAAAAAAAAAGAAATAAATATTTAAATTGCAAAAAATAAAAAAATAAAAAATAAATAAAATCCTCTGATTCTAGTCCTTTGCTTTCAACAACTAAGTTCATATTTGCCTGATTTTTAAATTTGTTCTTTTTAGTTATTCATGACAGTGGAGTTGATTTTGACATTTTTATTCAAACATGGAGTAGATCTTTTCACTAACAGCTTCTTCCATGTGGATTACTCTTTAGCTTATATCTTCACCTCTCATATCTCATTCAAATTTCCACTCAAATATATCTTCCTCATATGATATGCCAGCATAATCATGAGCACAGGAGAAAATGAGAGAGTCAGACAGACACACTGATTGTAAGAAAATGGATCATGTGATCATACAGACTAGAAAGTTCAAGACCTTCCAGGTTCTTGGCAAGTCGAAGACTCGGGAGAGGGAAGGGTACCTCTGTGAAGGCTAGCAGGCTTGAAATCAAGGTAGAGTTCATGTTTTAGTTTGAGTTCAGTAGCAGACAAAAAATAATGCATCATTGTGAAGGTATTGAGGCAGGAACAGATCTCTTATTCAGGGACTCCCTTCTCAGGTTTTTTGTTCTTTACTAGACACCAAATGATTGGAAGAGGACCACTCACTATGGGGAGCACAAATTACTTTACTCAGATAATTAATTTAAATACTAAACTCAACCAAAACAATATTCAATGAAGTAATCTGGATAATGCTTAATCAAATATCTGGGCACCCTGTAGCCCAAATAAACTGATGTCTAAAATTAACCATCTCAGGTCATTTGTGACTTCCATAAAATGTGTGCCACCACTCTTATCCCACTCCAGCCAATGCTTTATTTTATTTTAATACATTTAATGTTACTGCTCTGGGCTGCATTGTATTCCCCTAAATTCATGGTTTGAATCCTAAACCTCAATGTGAGTGTATTTGGATATAGGAGCTTTAAGAAGGTAATTTTAAATGAGACAATAAGGATGAAGCCCTAATCCAATAGAACCAGTGTCCAAAAAGAGTAGGAAGAAAAAGTAGGACACTTCAGGTAAAGATGAATTGGAATGGCAAGCCAAGAAGACTCATATGATTATCATATCTTTGTTCACATGCACTTTGGTATTATTAATATAAGATTATAGCTTCAATAGTGCAATTGAAGTTTCATTTACCATTTTACAGGTACAGAAATCCACTCATTAATGATAGATGAACAAGTGAATGAAAATAAATAACAATTTAGGATGTTTTCAAATTACCTGTCTTTTTCAAAGTGCAGTGTTTCATTTTCCTGTGCACATCTTTTTGGAATCTAACTAGACACTACCATATGAGCACTTGCGATTTCAAAACTCATGCCCCATCTCTGGGAAATATGCCTTTATCATTTTGCTATTAAATTTTCCTTTTCATTTTCTCTGTCCTTCTTTTCTGTAACATTTTTTAGATGAAATTTAAACCTCCTGAACTGATTCATATCTCTCCATGTTTCCTTCATGTTACTCATCTTGATTCCTCTATGGGATATTTCCTTGATTTATTTCTCTTCTATCTGTTGTGTTAAATATTTTATTTAGACAATCATATTTTACATATCTATGATATCTTTCATAGTTTCCCATTTCTCCTTTTTATAACATCTTATTCCATTTTTATTTATCCAATATCTTCTTGAATTTCTCTGAAACTACTAATTAGAGTTCATTTTAATTCTTTTTCTATTTCTTAATTTGGTTTTGCATCATGAAAGTCATGCTGAAGCCTGGTATAGTGCCTGAGGCTGGGCATACCTGTAATCCCAGCTAGTCAGAAGGCTGAGGAAGAAGGATTTCAGGTTTCAGGCCAGCCTGGACAACTTGGTGAGACCTTCTTTCAAAAATAAAGTTTAGAAGGGCTGGGATAGGGCACCCCTGAGTTCAATCCTCAGTCGCCTCCTTCCAAAAAAGTCATGCTGAATGCTTCACTTGGATTGATTTATTTTAAAATCTATACTCCTATTTCCCTTAGAAGATTTTGTTCGTCCATTCATATTTATGAGTGAAAACTTAAAACAGGTAACATGGAAATCCGGTGGAATTCCTCAGTAGTTGTGCTAATGTATTTATGTGGCAGGTCTTTGCCCAGCCTGGGCGTTTTGGCAGTTTTCTGTGCTTGCAAGTATGGTACAGTGTTAAGTAAGTTTCATTTATGACATACAAACAAGCAAAGAGGCTAGCCAATTCAGCTCAAATATTTACTTTCCATTCCCGTCTACATTATTCAAGTATCACCCATGAATGTTGTAGGGTATGGCTCCTTTCACTGACTCTTTGTTTAATGCTATGGATTGCTTCTTCAAATTCCTCAGATGCATCCAAATATCTGATCTGATGATGATTACAGAGATGCATATTTAATTAAATTTGGATGAGATGGTCTTTGTCCAAAGTACTCTACTATGTTCTATTTTTCTATTTTTTTTCTTTTTTGGTTTGTAACTTATCTTTATGAAGCCTAATTTATATTAACAAATTATTTCTTTTTTTGCTTATTACTGAGTGTGGAATACTTATAGAAACCTATCTTCAAGAAAATGATACATGACCAATTTCTCCTTGACTCTGCTTTTCTAAAAGAGCAACTCAAATGAAGTCAGAACCATCAAAGCTCTTAGCTTTTAAGAGCTCAAAAGCCTTTCTCCACACTCATAATAAATCAGTAGTAAATGGGAGGAATTTGAGGAAGCCAGAAAAATGAGCATCATTTATGTTCAGTGACTAATTGTTCACCTTCCTCATATTTTCACTAGCTTAAATAAATTGGAGGTCATTGTCTAGATATTTTTGAGGTTGACAAACAGCACAACTTTGAATAAAAGAAATATTAGGGTCAGGTGCTGTGGCACACGCCTGTAATCCCAGAGGATCTGGAGGCTGAGGCAGTAGGATTGTAAGTTCAAAATGAGTTTCAGCAATTTAGCGAGGCCCTAAGAAACTTAGTGAGACCCTGTTTCAAAATAAAAATATAAAAGGGCTGGGGATGTGGCTCAATGGTTAAACACCCCTGGGTTCAATCCCTGGTACCAAAAAGAAAAGAAGAAATTCAGGGTCCTTTACCTACTCTGCAATATATGGGTTAGTCCCTTGGAAAAATGTTGGACTTCTCATGAAAAAGTAAAATAATAATATTATCTAACTCATAAGATGATGTGAGGATTAAATAAAGTGCTGGGTATAAAGTGTTTTGCATAGCACCCAGGACAGGTAAATGAGGAATATATTGTTTCTATTTTTTTACATGTTATTAGATCTAACACTATGTTAGAAACCAAATAGTTATTTCATAAATACTTATTGAAAATGAAAAAAAGAAAAAGAAAAGAAAACAATATCTTCTGTTACCTTCTTTTTATCTAATTAGGTAGAGCTCAAAAATCACCAATGGATAAAGAAAAAACTGTAATGCCATGTTAAACTGATGGCAATGCCAATATAGCAGTTGTACTAAGCAATTCAACTCCTCAGTAATCACAGGATACATGGTTCATTAGAAACTGAGTGATCACGTTGACTTCTAGTTCTACACAACATTCATGATGTTTTAATTTTCTTTCCTTCTGACCTGGTTTAAATGAAAGAAAACTAAAATAATTAATATCATAAGAATAAAATGATTATACAAAAGATACCATCAAATTTCTAGAAGATAATTTGAGGGTTGAAGTCTGCTGACCACTAAAGAAGAGTAAATGAATTCAGAGCTCAGAATAAATGAAATAAAATGAAGAATCTCATTTGCCAAATAGAAGCCTAGAAACGTTTTGAGCATACTGAGTGAGTAGTGAGGGCAAGTTCAAGGGAGGTTATTAAGAGGGGGGTTGCTAATTGTCTATCTAGGAACACTGTGTTTCAACTCCACCCCCAGATACTTACACACAGCTTGATTTTATAACAGGACAAAATAATGGAGTTTTCTTTTCACCCAGTGGAGACATGGATTGTGGCAGCTCTTGCTACACCCATATCTTTCTCTTCCCCATGCTCTCCTATTTACTAATCCTAGAGTATTATATGTTAATTTACAGCAATATCCAACTGTCCAACTACAGATGCAGAATTTCCAATTAATTTATTTTCCTACATCAAGGTAACAACTAGTAGAAAAATATGTGGTTTGTGTGTGTGTGTGTGTGTGTGTCTAGATTTAGCCATCATTTTATCCAAGAAAATTCAGTCATCCACTTAGGAAATTTTACAGCAAATCTTTCATTTTAAATACAAGAAGACTAACAAAGATCACAGTACTTTGGGAGATTAAAACAATTTGGTGTTAATAAACATTATATATTTAAATAAATATTTAAAGTAGATAAACTATAAAGTAAAATGTATCTTCCTTTCAAAGCATGGGATTGTCTTCAAATTCAATAATTTCATCTTCAAGCAGAATAGATGTTCAGAAAAATGAACAATAAGAAAAATTGAAGAAAAAGAAGAACACTTGGGGCTGGGGTTATGGCACAGTGGTAGCGTGCTCGCCTAGCACGCGAGAGGCACTGGGTTCAATTCTCAGGACCACAAAAAAATAAAGATATTCTGTCCTACAACTAAAAAGTAAATATTAAAGAAAAAGAAGAACACTTAATTTTAAAAGAAAAACACTTAATTTGAAAGAAAAATATCAATGGTATTGCTTTGTAAACATAATGAAAAGCCAAATGGATACAAATATTAGTGAATAACTGACATAGAATTTGTGAGGAAATACATTATTGAATAAAGGATTGGATACATATGATACAATGGTTTCTGAAAAAAGAAATATAAGTTTATAGTTTCAGGTACTTAAACATTTAAACAGATTCTTTTAAAAAGACCGGGAAAATAGATTGAATGCAAAACTCCAAGGTTAAGAGAATTGTCTGAAGAGTTAAAGAGAAAATCTGTTCCTCTATACAGAAAAAAATAATAGAATTAAACTCTCATTAAGAACTTGGAAATTGTAGGAAGATGTAAAAATCACTGCATTTCAAGGGAGAATAATTTTCAAAGTAAAATCAAGCATGAGCCCAAATTATCAATTAATATGTAAAAGAAAATAAAATGAAGATATATTTATGTTTTTAAAGACTGCTCTTAGTTTGATGTGGAGAATGACAGAAAAAACTTAGAGATAAAGAAATACAATGCAGGACATACTAAGACTGTTCCATCATTTCAGTCAGATGTAGAAAGAAATGACAAAAGCATCTCTGAAAAAATGTGTGCAATGGGCTTGTCTGTCCTTTTTATATGCTATTGTGACAGAACTTGCATGGGTTCTGGATGATGAGAAATAAGTGTCAGAGACACCAGTCACCACAGTCACTCCTGAAGATAACTGGTCAACCCATTGGGTATGTGATCTCATCAAGACATGCTATGTTCCTAAGATGATTGAACATGGTGAACATCACTGAAATCTTGCCCTTTGCTACACAGCATTAATGTTGCAACACATGAATAAAAGCAATTTCATGGTAGTACTTATCTATAGTAGAAATATTAGCAATAGTAAAATTGATATGAAGGCATTCAGAAGATGATAAGTATAAGCATGCTCTTTTACATTAGCAAGAAAAATGAAATGAAAGAGAAAGGAAGTCCAGAAGCAGAATACGAGTACACACACACACACACACACACGTGCGTGCGTGCGCGTGCACTTGGTTTAAATGTGAATCAAACAAAATCTGGTATAAATTTCAATAACTGGTAAAATGTAAGAAAGTTAATTATTTTTTAATGCAGTTGTTTATTTATTCTTATTAACAAAGTGTCATCCATATAATTCCCTGTTAGATTCTATGAGTTTTATACTTTTTCATTTTTCATTTAGATCAATGATCCAATTTTAGTTATTTTTTGTGACAGGTGTAAGGTCTGTGTCTAAATTTATTTCTTTGTAGTCAGATGTCCAGTCTAACTCTATTTTTTGAAAAGACTACCTCTGTTTCATTATATTGTTTTTGCTTCTTTCTAAGAAGATCACATTTGTACATATCTATGTGAATATATTTCTGAGTTGTCTATTCATTTTCTTTGACCTATCTGTTTGCTGTGAATTCATATATACCAGTTTTGAAGTTAGGTCCTGTCAGTCCTCATACTTTGTTCTTTCCGTAATGGAGAGTTCATCACATAAGATGGAGACATGACAAATAAACATATGCAAAGATACTCTATGTGTCATTGGGAAAATGCAAATGAAAACCAAAATGAGACTAGAACAGTTAAACCCAGAACACTGACAACATCAAATGCTAGAAAAAAATGTTGGCACAAGAGAATCCCTCATTTGTTGCTGACAGGAATGCAACATGGTACAACCTCTTCAAAGGGAAGCTTCACAATTTCGTACAAAACTAAACATGCTCACTATATAGTCCAGCAGTCACGCTACATGAAATTTATTCAAAGGAACCTATAACTTAAGTCCTCACATAAACCTGCATATGAATGCTTATTTCCAAATAATTAATTTCCAAATATTACAAACAACAAGATATGCTTCATAGGTCAATAGATAAATAAACTGAGGTACATTCACACTATGTAATATTATTCAGTAAGAACATGAAATGAGCTATCAAATCATGAAAATACATGGATATAACTTATATCAAAAATACATAGTGGATAAAAAACAATCTAAAAGATCATTTACTACATGATCTCAATTTTATGGCATTATGGGAAAGGCAAAACAATAAAACAGTAAAAGGTCAATGGTTGTTTAGTGTAAAGAGAGAAGGAAAAAGGAATAGAGGGAACACAGTATTTTTAGGGCAGAGGAAATAATATGTACATTATTCCTTATACGTTTGTCAAAACATGTTGAAAGGTGAAGGTTGCTAAGAATGGACCCTAACATAAACTATGGACTTTGGGTGAAGATGATAGGTCACTGCAGACTCATCAATTGTAGCAAATGCACCATTTTGGCAGATGTTGATAATCAGGAAGACTGTGAAGTATAAGGAGAAAGAGCATGGAGGTTTCACTACACCTTCTGTTCAGTTGTGCTGTGAATCTAAACTGCTCTAACAAAGTCAAGTCTTAAAAAATAATATGACACATCCTTCATATAAAACAGCATTAAGTTTCCTTGGTAACTCAAAGATTTAAAAATTGAACTACCATATGATCCAACTATCTCATTTTTGGGTATGTCTTCAAAAGAAATAAAATTACCATCTCAAAGGAATAACTGTACTCATGTTCACTGCAGCATTATTCACAAAAGCCAAGATATGGTAATAGCTTCAGTGGCCATCAATGAATGAGTGGTGATGAAAATGGGATGTATGTGTAACTGGTGTATTATTAAGTCTTCAAAAAGAAGGAGATTTTCCCATTTGCAACAGAAACAGATGCAGGAGTGCCTGACTGGGGAAATTTGTCAGGCGCCTATCAACTTATGTCACACTCCCATAAACCTATTTACAGTTTAAGACACATGCATTATACTTTATAGAAAAGTGTGCTGAAATTGTAAATAAATAAATGTAAGTTATTTAAAATGTGTTTCTTATAGAAAGACATATTTTGATCCTTAGAATTAATAACCAAGGACAACCACTTATACTGGATATACCAATTGATTTATTGATTTTTTAACTCGCTAAGTCTTTACATGAACATTCAGACACAGGTCTGGCATAAAAAAGACTTTGGAGTTTGTCATTCATTCCTAAAACAAGAAAAAGCCAAACAAAGACAAAACCAATTGATTTCTTGCATTCAGCAGAGAATTGATGTAGCAGGGATAATGACAAAAATTGACAAGGAATGCTCAAAGGAAAACAAGCCTAACCATGCAGCAACAACAACAAATGGTCTAAAAGACAAGGTAGTCACCCCAGCCAGTCTTAGATAGAGCACAATGTTGGAACTGTCAGAAAGTGTGCTACATTGTTTTCAAATTTAGCCGTTTATTTTGAATTTACAGATGAAATTGTACTGATCTATCATGTACAGAACAAAGTGCTATAAGTATGGATACATGGTGGAATACTGAAACCTAATTTATTAAAATATGAATTACCTCATAAGGTTATCATTAAAAGAATTTTGGTTACCATGTTAAAGGTACTAATTGAATAGACACCTGCTAGAAGAGATTGGTAATGTAAACAGAGATAAAAACTCTATGAAAGTACTAATAAAATATGAGAAATTTTAAAAAGTCTAATGTAAATTAGAAATGTCTTTGATGAGTCCATGAATAGATTGGATATTGGTAAGTAGAAACTGACCTTGAAAATAGTACAACAGAAACTTCCCAAACTGAAATAAAACTTCAGCAATAAAGATTTATTTAATATAGAATTTTTAAACCAATGACATTTCCATGACGAGTCAACTGATTTCCAATCATTCTGCAAATATTGAGGGGTCCTTAGTTTTGTTTCCTGTGGGATAAAATTGTAAGTAATAACATTATGACTTTAATATTATAAATATATATTCATTCAAAGGCATGTTGGTGCTTAGTATTTAAAATTGAAGTAATTATTGTATTAATGTTATCAATGGTCATAATCATACCAACAACTTAATATCATTGTTACTTTATAAAATATTATGATAGTTTTTCATTCCTAAGTATAATGTAACTGTATTTTCTATAAAAGTTCATCTGAATATTTTCTGTATAAATATATCATTGATTTTAATATAAAAATGATGATTAAGGTTTTCCTGATTAATAATTTTCAGTAATTACTATTATGTTTGAGTGAATAAATTCCAAAATCATATACTATACCATTTTACTAATGAAACCTAACAGAATATCATCTTTTCAACAAGGACCAAGAAATAAATATTAAAACTTTTTCACAAACCTGAGATCTAATTAATAGAAAAAGAATCAAAGCTTCCTTTATAAAATTATGAAAAAATACTAACAATCTGACATGATTTCACAGTTAAGTTAAAAAAGTTGTTTTGTATATTTAAAATTTTTAAAAAACAAGTCAATAGAGAGTATTATTTTTAACACATTGCATAAAATTAAATTCTGAAATTCCATTTCCAAATAATAGTTACATGATCCTATCAATTAATGGCATATATCCCTTACTCTGACATTTATTTCTTTGATTAAATTGCCTTTTGACTTTAAACAGCAGTCTATGAACTTATTGTTATCACCCAATTGTAGGTATAGATAATTTTTATTTACTAATTTGCATTGCAATGCACATCCTTTAAGTGAAAGACAGAACTAGCATGCTTCTCTATAAAGAGCTGTTAAGCTTTTATGCGAATAAAAATCATCAAGGGATTCATTTAAGACACATATTATTTCTAATTAACAGAAATAGAATCAAAACTTCCTTTTTAAAATTATGAAAAAATACTAACAATCTGACATGATTTCACAGTTAAAAAAGTTGTTTCACATATTCTGATGTTTCACACTATGACATTCTAAATCATTACTTCTGAGTTGAGGTCTATAAATTTACGTTTGTTCCAAGAGAACTTCAGATGACTCTGATATCAAATAGCACAATACAATAACTCTTGCAAGGGACAATTAAAATGAAGATTATTTAACTCACACCCAAGCAACTGTGAGGAAGTTATTTGGAATTTTACCAATTCACTCTCTTGCCATAGAATGAGGACACTTAAATACTATTGCTTATTCTCATTCTCTAAACAAAAACTTCCATGGAAACAGAATTTGTTCTGTAAATTCAATGAATTTATTGATTTGATTAGTTAATCATTGTAATTCTAAAACTATTCTTTTGGTGCCTTTATACTTGTACATACTGGTACTGGAAAAGCAAGCAAGAAACTCCTTCATCAAATTTCCAGTTTACTGGGGAAAACAATGATGAACCAAGGATAAAACTTTAGCTGTAATATGTGCTATGAAGTGCAAATCAATTAGATTTCAGCCAGTATAGCAGAACCACTGAGTATTAAAAGGTCTGTCAGTTTTTTTTTTTCTTTTCCTTTTTTGAAATGTTAGAGAGGTGAGTTTTTATTTTTTCTTTTGTGTGTGTGTGTGTCTGTGTGTGTGTTTTAGATCTACATGGTTTTGACATATTACGCACACACATATATGGGGTGCAATCCATTACAATCTTGATCCCATTCTTGTGGTTGAACATTATGTACAGTTACACTTGTTATGTATTCACATATGAGCATAGGAAAGTTATGTCTGATTCATTCTACTGTCTTTCCTATTCTCATCACTCCTCCCTTGCCTTCCATCCCCTTTGTCTTATCCAATGAACTTCTATACTCCCCCTGTCTACTCACCCTTGTTATGGGTTCACATCCACATTTCAGAGAGAACATTTGATCTTGGGATTTGGGGAACTGGCTTACATCACTTAGCATGACATTCTCCAGTTCCATCCATTTACCTGCAAATGCCATAATTTTATTCTTCTTTATAGCTGAGTAATATCCCCTTGTGTATATGCCATATTTTCTTTATCCAATCATCTGCTGAAGAGCACCTAGATTGGTTCCAAAGCTTGTGAATGAAGCTACTATAAACACTGATGTGGCTGTCTCACTGTAGTGTGATGATTTTAAGTTCTTTGGATATAAGCAAAGGATTTGGATAACTGGGTCAAATGGCTTTAGACCAAAGACCCTGGGAATACTAGAAGAAAAAGTAGGCCCAACTCTCCATCATATCGGCTCAGGAACAGATTTCCTCAATAAGACCATTAAAGCACAAGAAGTAAAATCAAGAATCAATCAAAGGGAAGGCATCAAATGAAAAAGCTCCTTCACAACAAAGGAAACAATCTAGAACATAAACAGTGAGCCTACAGAAAGGGAAAAATCTTTACCACATGCACCTCAGATAGAGCATTAATCTCCAGAATATACAAAGAACTCAAAAAACTTGCCATCAAAAAAGAAAAAAATTAAATAAACCAATCAACAAATGGGCAAAGGAACTAAACAGGCACATCACAGAAAAAGAAATATGAATGGTCAAAAATATATGATAAGATGATCAATATCACTAGCAATTAGAGAAATGCAAATTACAACTACTCTGAGAATCCATTACACTCCAGTCAGAATGGCAATTATCAAGAACACAAGCAACATTAAATGTTGGTGAGATTGTGGGGAAAAAGGTTCACTCACACGTTGCTGGTGGGACTGCAAACTGGTGCAACCAATATGGAAAGCAATATGGAGATTCTTTAGAAAACCTGGAACTATCAACATTTATTGCTGTATAATAAATGCCACAGGACTATCAGCTTAAAACAACATATGGAATTTTGCACAATTTTTTTGAAACAGAAGTCTAGACATGGCTTACCTTATTCAGGGACAAACAAATTTGTACTCCAGTTTCCTTTCCAAATCTTGAGATCAACCACTCACGTGGTTGTTGGTAGAATTCAGTCCTTTGAGGGCCTTGCTCTCTTGGAGGCTACACACAATGTGCTTCCAAGTAGCCCTCTCCTCAGGTAGTTTATGTCATAATATATTGCCTCTTCAAGACCAGCACAATGAATCTCTCTACAGTCTGGAGAGGATCTTATATAACATAAAATAATCAAAGCAGTGATATCACATAAAATTACCATTTGACCATACTTAACTGGTTAGAAGTAACACATTATACTGTCAATCAAGGGTAGTGAAATACCTGAAGGTCTGATGGTCAGGAGGCAGATTTTTGAGAGTCTGTCTGCCACTTGGGTAAACGTGTTTTTAAAAAAGAAGTTATAACTTACACCACTTTGGGGAAGCTGATGAAGTGAAAGTCTGCAAAAGGAGTAGAAGACAGAATACGCATAACAAACCAGTTCTCTGAAGCATTGGGGCAGAGGAAGAAGGTGGAGCTTGCAGGGAAATCTGAGAAATGAAGTACATCCAGCCCCTGTTATGCAAACACAGTTTCTCTAGGAGCCAATACTGACCCAGAGCCACATAAAAGATAAACTTTTTACAAAATAGTACCCAGCTTAACCAAGGTGACACTAGCACATTTGGCATCCATAATATCTATTGGAACTATATGCATTTCTAAATTCAGAAAAGAGTATTTACTTGCTTCTGTACAACATGAGGCAATTGTGACTCACTAGCCCTTTTTACTAAAAGAAGATATGCAAATACACCCTATCTGCAATTATGTAAGGCTAAATCCTCTCCTAGTTAACTATCTCTGTCCTATTGACATCCCATAAACTGACTACTGAGATACAAGGTTGATTATCATATCTTTTGTCAGCTACAAAGAGAACGAGCATGTAAAAGAAAAAGAAAAAAATGATAGACATTAAAGCAAGAAAAAATATTCTTAGTTAGTAACATTCTCAAATAAACAACTGATTATATATCTATATCAAATATATATAAATATCACACACATACATATGTGTGTCTTCCAATATTTCCAATTCCATATTATCTTTGATATTAGAAATCATCTCAGCTAATCATGATTCCTCGATAGAGCAGTGACTAAAATAATCCTCATTCCTGTAGCATCTCTGCAGTTAGTAGTCTTACTTTTACCAAGTTATTAAAGTTTTTCTTCAATATTTACTTTTGAACATATGATTTCTAAGAGAGGACCTACAGGATCTTCTCAATTCCAGACATTCTCAGTGTTTCCTCATTGTAAAGTAGGAATACAAATTCCTTTGGATAGTCAAAATAAATCACTACAAACAGTATACTAACCTTTGCCTATGGTATAGTATCACAATGTGGCTGGGTGGCAGTCTTAACTACCAATTTAATAGAAACTATTTTTCGAATAAATATTTTTGTGTCTCTTGGGAAAATCCTTCCTTCACTGCAAAATAGTGTCTCTGGCAGCAGAGTGAGCATTGTTAGATGGCAGCAAATATTCTGTGAGGAACTATGAAAGATAATGAGAGTATTCCCTTTTTGCACACCGCTTTTGACTCTTACATGCATGAATGTGAGTTACAGATGAAAGCACCATGCACTGGTCACTAAGGTAAAGCACATGCTGCTCCTAAAGACATTACCATAATCCAACAAGGTACACTCTAGTGCCTTCTTTTTCTTCAGGATAATAATTGTAGTTGGAATAAAATTAATGTAAACAGGCAGTTAAGTCCAGAGATGAAGAACAGGAAATTCTATATCTTTAAGTTCCTATATATACACTTCTTTTACTATAAAAAAAAAATCCCCTAAATGTAATGATGCTGTATGTAGTACATGGTGCTGAATAAGATACCTATATTTGCCTAGATGGTAGTTAGACAAATTGCTGGAGAATTTGGAAAAAGATCATTATTTGGAAAAATAAGGAGCAAAATTCTTTTAAAGAGACATGCTGAGTTTCTGGACCTATAAGCAGATTTGCATTTTAACATGTCCCAGGAAGAGAAAGTATATCCACTAAGAAAATTACAAAACTTTCCCATTTACAGTTTATGAAGCCAGTCAAGTAAGATTATTAATACCCACATCATTCCATAATCATATGAATTTTGTCAGAGATGAATAGCCTTAACTGAGTTTTATGAAACTTTATGAAAGTTTTATGAAATAACCACACTAAATTTTATGAAAATTTACAGGAATCAGATCTTGCATAATTGTGAGAGGATATGAGAAGTGATGATGACTTGAATGAGTAGACACAGAGAAAGACAGAATGGTAAGTACTGAGGATATATAACACAATTGGACAAATAGAGGCTTCTCTGGGGGAAGCTAAGGATCTAAGAACATCCCTGACCAATCCTGGAGAGATTTGCATAAGCTGTTGCCAAAATCCAAACTCTTCAGTGACTATTGTTCTTGTAGCAATCAAGATGAAGAACTGGAAACTACACTAGATAGAGTGATATTAAGTTAAATCCCATCTAATAGCTCCCTGTCCATCACTGTGTCTGTTCTCAAAGTCCTACAAAGTAATAGTGGTCACTTCATTTACATCATTTTAGTGATATGTAAGGTCATCTTTAGGCAATTCTACAAATGGTAAAAGGGATTCTGTCAAAAAATGGTACTATTATTTGTTATACATGTATAGAAGTTATGATTTCTACAGAATAATAATTAATACCTTTATTTAATTAGTTCTTAACAGGATGTGTGTTTAAAATACATACATTGTAAAAATACATAAAAAATAAAACAAAATATAATGTATGAAAACAAAACAGAAAAAAGTAATATTTCCTTTTAAAAATACATTGAAAAAATCCATTTAAATATTTCATTTTTATCTTAAGACAATAAATATTTTATAATATTATGTGTTTTATGATATGTCTGAGCTTGCTTTTTATTCTTTCCCCCTCATCCCAGGATCACTCATGGCTTTGTTCATGCTAGATAAATGTTAAACCTATGAGCTACATCTCCAGCCTTATCTAGGACATTTTAAATTACTGTTCAACTCTTAAATGTGAAGTGTGTATTTATTCCTTGTTTTATTCCATTTCCATGCAAATATTGTTGAAAACCAATGTTATCACATTATCAATAAAAACTTTTACAGGTATTATATCTGCTTTTTCTACTGCATGAACGTAATATTATCTCAAAATAAATAAATTTTTATGTAACTATGAGGCATATTTAAGTTTCATTTTATTTTCTATTAAACATTTTGAAATAGCATGGAACATTCTGGTATCTTTAGTTCATGGTTTCTGCTGAAAAACAGACATTATTATTAAATTTTTCCTTCAAAATAATAGACCTTTAATCTCTATAAATCTACCAATGCATATAATCCTTCTTCAAAATTAAATTAGAATGCTAACTAAAAGCACGAGAGAAGGCATGTTGATCTGCATGTTGATCACCGTCATGTGATTTAGCCATTGTCAACTCTTCACTTCTCTGACCTCTGAAAGTATTCCACTGATGTCATTTGTTCTTTTCAAACAGGACTGGCGGTGCGTGCAGTATTTGAGACTGATAGCTCAAACCTTCCATCACAGAAGAAGCAGTGACACCCTTTTAATATTTGGCCCTCCATGTCCATCAGTGTAGGCAATTAATATAGTAGTCTTGTTAGTACATGCACTCTTGGTCTTTCTGTAAAGACGGATAGACAAAAATCCTAATTAATGCCAGTCAAGATAGTGATTTTGTGGTGGGAACATTTCAAGAACCAAAATGTATTTAAATACAAATTTTTCACTACACAGATTTTAAAAATATCTAGTGTATGGCAACTTCAGTTGAATATCCAATTGACATCGAATTAGTCCTTATGTCTGATATTTAAATCCTTTCAAAATTTTAATTGTTTTCACTTTTCTTCTATTAATTCTACAAATTTATTTGTAAAATAACTTAATTTTTTAAAAAAAGTAAAGCATCTATTGGATCAAGATAGAAAATACAATTTTTTCAGGCATACTGTGGGGTAGCAAGTAACTAATTACTTCACTAGACCTTTAGCTGGTCATTTGAATTTTTTTTTGTTTCAAATGAATCTCTGATTTTATATGTATGCAGAATATCTAATGATAAGTTGGCCATTTACATTTTTTGAAGTTTATTATTATCATGTAAACTTTAAACAATTACTAAAACATAAAATAATGTATTATTCTTTCCAAGTATATAATTTCAATTCATGATATTTGTGCCATATGTGAGCTTCCTCATGAATTGTCACTCTCATTATATCCTGGAAGAAATATTAAATTAGATGACTATTTATAACTACCTAATTAAAAATAATAGCATATAAATTATGTTTTAAGAAAAAAAATTCTGACAAACTTCTCCATATGTTTATAAATTTAAGACTGTCAGTCAAATAAATGAAAATAATTTCTAACGATAGACTGAAAGTCCAATAGAATGGTATACAAGCAGTCTATTACTAGGATTGCATGCCTAATGGAGGACTTTTAGAGGATTGACAGTTAATGGCAAAGGAGATGGTGATTAGCCCAGAAATTCTTAAACTTTATATTCTACAGAAAAAGCAAAATTAATATTCAGAGAATATTATTTTGAGAAGCATATTTTAAGTTTTTCTTTATTTTCAAGAAGGCAGAATTTAAAAGAGCACTCAGGACATTTCTCCACCATGACAAAATAACAGAACAGCAGATCTAGTCAGAGAGGATTCAGTTAAAAGGTTCTCATGAATATCCACTTATTCATTTAGATGGTCATTTAGGTCATTCAGGGTGTGCTGAGTAATAGGCAATGTTATGCAGGTAAAGAGCAGAGACCTATATGCATACATTTTGTGAACTGAAAACTCTATTTCGTTTTTAAGCACAAATATCTTACTATCAAATCATTTTTAAAGTATTCCTTCAACTTTTCTCGAAATACTTTATTGGGAATAGTCACTAAATTCAATGAGTGTGGCATTTTGACTAAGTATGATGACATGAGAGATGGCATACAGGTAGGATTATTTCATGTGTGACAGTCATCTTATGTATGCAAATGGATGTATGAATTCTGTACATTTTACTTTGAACAGGAAGATAACAAATTAATTAATTAATTGCTTTAATTAAATTAGCAGAAGTCACATGTCCATTTATTCACAATCCTCCCGGTGCACTGATATATAAGGTAGCAAAGTGTCAGGGGTGTGAGTAGAAAGAATAACTGTCATTATCAAAGTTCTGTAGCACAGGAAGCAACAGGAGTTGAGAGGTAGGAAAGACATAGAGTGTCTTAATCCATTGGTACTGCTGTAACAAAAGACTTCAGACTGGTGAATTTATGAAGAACAAAACAATATTTCTCACAGTTCTGGTGGCTAGAAGTCCAAGATCAAGGCACTGGCAGTTTTTTGTGTTTTTGTGTAAGGTTAGTTTCCAAGATGTTTCCTTGTTCTATGTCCTGCATAGGGGACAAACTCTCTCTTCACATGGTAGAAGACTTATGGGCCAAAAGGGGCTTACCTTCCTCCAGTCCTTTGACAGAGATACTGTGTTCCCAACCGTAAGGCCACAGTCCACATGGCCTAATCACTTTCTAAAGACCCTACCTCTTCATTCTGTGGCACATAGATGCCTCTTTGTTGTCTGTACTCCCAAATAAATTATAAATTGTTCTCTTTGCTCAGCCAAAAGAAAAAAGTGAAAGAAAGAAGGAGCATGCATCCCAGTAGCTGCACAAGTATGCTGCTAATCAGAGACAAGTATATATTAAATCATCATGAAAAAGTTTTGACAAAGTAGTTTTAGTGCAAGCTCATTCTGGTCATTCTGCAAAGACCAAAGAGAAAGCTGAGAGAATTGTTTATCTTAATCAGGGATCTCAACATATTGAGAAAAAGCATTCTAAATTTAATTTATGCTTACTTATTGGAAGAATGAGTACATATAATTATATTCTTTCATTTTTTCACTAGATATTTTAAGTAATACGTTCACTTTGTTCTGATACTTTACTTCTTTTTGAGTCAGTTTGAATAGTTTGTGTTCTTCTTGGAATTTGTTCATTTCATCTACAATAATATGTTGTTGTACAATTTTCATATTACTTGTTTGTAATACTTTATATTTCTGTAAGGCTTATAGTAATGGCTCACTTTTATTTCTTATCTTAGTGATTTGAGTACTCTCATTTTTCCTTTGTCAGTCTTGATAAAGTTTCCTCAATTGTGTTGATTTTTTTCAAAACACCAAATTTAGTTGCCTTGATTTTCTCTCTTCTTTCTTTCTCTCTTCTGTAATCTTTATTATGTCCTGCTTTTTATTGGCTTATGGGTTTAGTTTGTCATTTTTATATTTCCATAAGGTATAAAATTAGGTCAATTGACTTGAATCTTTTCTTATTTAACACAGGATTTTAAAGCTATAAATTTCCCCTTTTAGCCTTGCTCTCATGGCCTTTCATACATTTTGTATTCTGTATTTTTAGTTACTTTCATCTTAAAGTATTTTCTAATATTTCTTTTTATTTCTTTTAGGTATTGGTTGTTTAAAGGTATGTTTTTAAATTTTTACCTATTTGTGAATTTTCCTGTTTTCCTTTTGCTATTCATGTCTATTTTCATTCTGTTCAGGTCAGAGAGAGAGGATACTTTGTGTGATTTTAGTGTTTTTTTTTTACATTTATTAAGTTTTTTTTACATTTATTAAGATTGTGTGTGTGTGTGTGTGTGTGTGTGTGTGTGTGAGCCCTAACATAGGTTCTTTCCTAACATATTCTCTACACATATTAGAGAAATGTGCATTTTAATGTTGTTGCATTGTGTTGTGGAAATGACTACTAGGTGTAGTTGTATTACTGAATTTAGAGTATTAAAGTCTCCAACTGTTAATGAACCACAGTCTTCCTTTACTTGCTTTTATTTCAGATTTTGCTATATACACTTCAAAGCTCTGTTGTTAGGTATGCACATGTTTATAATTGCTATATCTTTTTTTCAGAGTAACTCTGTTATCATTATACAAATCCTTTTTCCTCTGTTGAAACAACTGTTATGTAAATTATACTTTTTCTGATATTATGATAACCACCTATGTTTTCCTTTAATTGCTATTTGCATTGAATATCATTGTTTTTTTCAATTATTCACTTTTAATTAATTTTGTCTTTGTACCTAAATTAAGTCTCTTTAAGGCCAAATATTGTATAATCTTGTTATTTAAATTCATTCTCCTAACTCTGATTTCTAATTGGAGAATTAAATCTAGTTGCATTTAAAGTGATTACTTAAATGGAAAACCTTTAGTCATTTTGCTTCTTGTCTTCTTTGTCTCAGAATTTTACATTCTTGAATTCCTCCATTACTGTATTATTTTGTGTTCTATCGACTCTTCCTAGCACATAGTTTTCATTCCCTTCTAATTTAATTTTTGCATATTATTGTTATATTATTAAGTTTTCCTTTTCTTTTTTTCTTTTTTTTCTTTTGTTTGCACAGTGCTGAGAATCAAACTCTGGATCTCACAGACACTAACCAAATATTCTACCACAGAGCTGCATCTCAGCCCCATGTTATTTTCTTAATGATTACCTTGGGAATTCCAAATAACATATAACAAGTTGAATTGAAACCAATTTAGCTTGAGTAACATTCACAACTCTGTTCCTATTCACCTCTGCCCCTTCTCTTTACGTTGTTACAGTTGAAAGTCCATCTTTATATAGTGGGTATCTACAGATAAACATTTCTAAATATGTTTTTATGCATTTCTCTTTTAGTTAATATAGGAAACATGGGGGAAAGATGAGTTACAAATAAAATATAATAACACTAATCTTCTTATATAAATATGTAGTTAGTTATCTTTCACTATTTCTTTGTCAGAATCCAATTTTCTGTTTAGTATTCTATCATTTCACCAAGATTTTGTTTGACATTTCTTCAGCAGTGTTAAACTATTCATGATAGTAATTAATGTTCTCAGCATTTACTTGTTTATCAATATTTTAATTTATTCTTCATTTTTTTAACATTTATTAAGATTGTGTGTGTGTGTGTGACCTAACATATGGTTGGTTTTAATGGTTATAGAAATCTTTGTTGATCTATTTTTTTTTTCACATTTAAAATATTCAACCTCACTATCTCCCTCCTTCTTTGGTTTCTGAAAAGAAATTAGATATTTTTTTATTAGTTCATTTAATTGCATTTCAATTCATGGCACATATATAGAGCTCAGTTTTTCCATTTCTCTGGTTGCAAAGCAGATAAAGTTACACCAATTGTTTTCATACATGCACCAAGGGTAGTGATGACGATCTCAATCAACCATCTTTACTATACCCATTCCCCTTTCCTGCCCCCCACTTCCCCCATGCTGCATCCAGTGTTCCTCTATCTTATGTTTCCCATTCCCACCTCCCTTATTCATCAGCATCCACTAATCAGAGAGAACATTCGGCATTTGGTTTTTTGGGATTGGCTTACTTCACTTAGCATAATGCTTTCCAATTCCATCCATTTGCCTGCAAATGCCATAATTTTATTCTCTTTTATTGCTGAATAATATTCCATTGTGTCTATGTACCACAGTTTCTTTATCCATTCATCTATTGAAGGACACCTGGATTGCTTCCACAGTTTTGCAATTGTGAATTGTGCTGCTATAAACATTGAAGTGGCTACTTTACTGCAGTGTGCTCTTTTTAAGTCTTTAGGGTATAGGCCAAGGAGTGGGATAGCTGGGTCAAATGGTGGTTCCATTCCAAGTTTTTTAAGCAGTCTCCATACTGCTTTCCAGATTGGTTGCACCAATTTGCAATCTCACCAGCAATGTTTAGGTGTACCTTTTTCTCCATATCCTCGCCAGCACT
>PVHX01011670.1:0-62940 GCA_004024805.1 Geosciurus inauris
TGTGTGTGTGTGTGTGTGTGTGTGTGTGTGTGAGACAGAGAGAGAGAGACTGAATTTCATCTTGAATTCTGGACCAGGTCCAGTTAGGTAGGAACCAGATCTCTTTGCTCACCTTGTATCCCAGCACCTCACATGCTATCTGGCATGGAGCTGTTTAATAACATTTGCTGAATCAATTGTACAGGGAATGCTTAAAATATTTCAGTCAGCAGAATGTATTAAATGACCCCAACTATTCCAAAAGTACACATTTACATATGAACAAAGATATGCTAATTGAAAGGTTTCTAAGTTATTCCTAACCATTCCCTAAGGAGAGTCTGTCGAAGGCACGGGGTTGGCCCGTTTGGGCTTTGCTATGTGTTCATGAAAGTTCAATTGGATTTATTTAAAAATTTTCCATATTCTAGGCTTCCTAATAATTCAAATTAAGTCTCTTCAAGTTAATCTTAATTAATAAGGCTTTATTACATATTGATATATGGAAATGGAAGAAAAAAAATAAAAGGTCATTAACCAGAAAGTGTTAGTATCTTAGCCCACTGTAGATTATTTTACAAATAATTAAAGAAAATTATCTTATAAATAATTAGAAAAAACTTCCTATGGATTATTGTTATTATTTTTATAATTAGTTATACTTGGGATTTACTTGATACCAATTTTAAAAATATACTAATTACATCCAAAGAATTACGTCATAAACTCCACAGAAATATACGATAAACTTCTGCATATTTAGCAGTGAAAGTCCTCCTGTCGGTCTGTCTCTCTGAGAGCTCGTGTTCTGACGTTACAGTGCAGTGTACCTTGCTGCATTTGGAGACACTTCTAAGTTTGGGGCAATTTTTTCTGATGTCTTACTGAAATCTGTCTTCTGACAGCTCTTGTCTTTTGCCTTCCTGAGAAACACGTACCATGTCCTTCTCTTTTCCTGTATCTCAGGCCTTTAAGTAGTTGATCAAAGCTGTCATGACAACCCATTATTCATTTAGAGGCCCAAATTTCCCCATTTCTCAAGACCCCTCACAATCCGAATTGGCTTCCTTTGCCCAAATTCTTGTTTTCATGTTTACTCAGGTATCCCTCCTTGATTTCAAATCCCAGTTTTAAATAATGCACGATAGGAAATGACTCATCTTCCCAGCCTCTGTGTCCTATTGGGTCCTTGTTGTGTATGGTCAGCAGCAACCCCCTCCCCCCATTAGCTTCCAGTCTCCTCTTTTTGAATTCTCTACTCATCCAACCACCACTTTTATTGTCATCTCTGTGGTGCTCTTGTTTCTTCTTACTTAGCAAATATTAATTGTAGCTAACGTTTTTTGGCACATACCATGTGCTACCATGAATTATGCCAAGGCTTTTATATGGAACCCAATGGTTAATTCTAAACCAAGCCTTAAGTACTGTTTTTATCATCCTCACTGTACAGATGAGGAAACCGAGGTAAGGAGTTTCACACATTCTCCAAGATCACACACAAAGCTGGACTTTGAACCCAGGCCTTCTGAGGCTGGAGCCCTGGTTCTGGGGAGCAGGTTAAATGCTGGAAACTCCAGTATCAACTCTGAGAAATTCCTCGATTTTACTTCAGAAGGTATAGCCTCCTAGGTCCCATGGTTTTCCCCTTTCCTGAGCTGAGAGGAAGGAACACCTCTGTTCTTTGCTTAGGCTTGCTTCTCCTCCTGCTTTTCCTCTAGCATTCTGGGGCTGAATTAAGACCTTTCAGGGTCCAAGCAGTGAACAGACATGGTGCTTTATCCAATATGGTACAAAATTAAAACAATGTTAAACTGTAACATGGGCCAAGGTAGTCCAATAAAATTTGGATTCTTTGTGTCTTGAAGATCTGAACATATTCTAGTTTTTTGGGGGGAGGGTGGGATGGGGCGGATTTTATTGCTAATACACATGCCTGCACCTGTGTACAAGGAGAGGGCAAACGCATTTAACAAATGACAGGAGGCTGCACTGTTTATGCCAACTCTTTTTAGTTACTCAATAAATATTCATTGAGTTCTTACTAAAGAGCTAGGGCTGGTTTCAGAAACCAGCAGTGTTAAAGTGAACCAAACATACCAAATCCCTCTCTCCATGGAGCCTAAGCTGCAGTGTGGGGACAGACAGCACACAAACAAACCAGCCACTGTTGAGTGTGTCATGTGTGATAAGTGCTGTGGAGAAAATGAAAGTCAGGTGCAGGGCATTGTGTCTATTGAGTGACAGCTGGGGGTTGTTGCATATGGGGTGGGGGAAGAAGGGCCTTCTTGGAAGGAGATCTGAGTGGAGACCTGGAGGCAGGGAGCACCAAGCAGAGATCTGGAAACGGTGTGCTGGTGGAGGGAACAACAAGGCCAAGGCCCCAAGAGCATGCGAAAACCAAGAGGACTAGCCCTCCATGAAAGGATACATCCAGAGAACATAGAACCCAGACACAGTGGGACACTATTCAGCCTTAATAAAAATGAAATCCATCATTTGTGGACAACTTGGATGAACCTGGAGGACATTCTGTTAAATGAAAAAGTTAATATATTTCAATATATTTTGTTATATATGCGTATTACATACATGCAATTACAGTTAGGAGGGGTATGTTCATGAAGTCTGTATTGTGTAGCAAAGTGACTGTAGTTGATCCAGATGATACATTGTAATCTTGAAAATTGCAAAAGAGTGGATGTTAGATGCTCTCATCACAAAAATGTTAACTCTGTGAGGCAATACAGCTGATGATTAGCTAAATTTAACATAATGTGTAGTTCTCCCTCTCCCTCTGGATCTACCTCTCTATGCACATAATGTGTAAGTACTTAAAAAATCATGTTGTACCTGATAAATATATATGTATATTTGTAATTTTATCTATGAATTGAAACACAACTATAAAAAAGAAAGAAGATTGGAAGGGCTAAATCGATAAAGGGATGGGAGGTGGAGCAGATGAGCTCAGGGAGATCCCAGGGGACCAGATCAGGTAGGGCCTGGCTCTGGACAATGCACTCCATAGACAGAAAGCATGTTCAGATAGAAAAAATACTGAGATGTACCTACTGAGTGCTTACTGGAGGATAGGCTTAACTACTAGCTGGTTTGCAAAGGGAAGGGTAGTTGACAGACCAAGGAACTGCAACACACAGCTCAGAAGCCAGGCTACAGAGGTGCCATCTTGAGGGTATCTATCTTGGCGATGTAAGGGGAGGGCAGGGACTAGGGAAGCAGTTAGACATAGTGTGTCTGTGTGTGCATGTCTCCCTGTATTTTTATTATTGATTTTAGGCATTTACACTGCATTCTGAACCTTGTAATTCTGTTATATGGCCAAGTTTCTATCTTAAAAAAAGAGGTCTTGGCTGAATAGTGAGGTGATGTCACCTGATTTGGGGCTCTGGCCTGATCAGCTGCTGATCTTGCCAGGCTTTATATTATATCTTCTTCAGTACCAATATTTGAAATGAAGGGATGCAACTTTTCCTACCAAATTGGACAGGACCAAACCCAATGTGACATACCTGGTTCTCTATGCCATGGGAAGGGAACCACAAACTAATTAGATTCTGTGTCTTAAGTTATAATGGTATTTAGTCTGTCACCAATAAATATGCAAATTCAATAATCTAAAGAACTCATTGCACCAAAACTCATTTTTTCTATTATAGTCTGTTCCTTCCACGTGTCAGACACTGTTCTAGGCAGTGAAGAAGCAAAGAGGAAAGACAATGTCTTACCCTCACAAACTTTGTTCTAAGTGTGTTTGTTCGTACATCCTTTTTACCCAAGTTTACAGGTAGCAGTTTCTGTTCCTTGAGGATGGCAGAATTAGGAATCTCCTTTGAAATATCAAATTCTTTCCAAATATTTTTCTCATCTTTTTTTGTCCTTGTTTTTCTAGGGCCCTAAACATAGACTTCACAGAATTTGGGGGGCAAATAGACCTTCTGCCATTGTTTACTACAAAGAGCTAAGAAGCTGTAACTTACACTGCGACTTCTCTCGTGTGCTTGGGCTTTTTGAGTAGGGTCGTATTGTGGATTGAATTGTGCCCCCTTGTTGATATATTAAATATTAGAATGTGTCTTTATTTGGAAATAGGGCTGCAGAGGTAGAGAATCAAGTTAAGATGATGTCAGATGGGGAGCAGTGTAAGCCCTTAAATCCGATACAACTGGAACATAGCATCCTTTTCCAAAGACCAACTTTCACAAATATCTGAAAAACTTAGACTATGATAGAAAAGAGTTCACAGAGTTGTCTCACCCATGGCAGGTTGTATATAGTTAGCCAAGTGATGCTTTTGGAACTGGGAAAGCAAACTGTTCCTTCTTCCTGGATCATTGCCTACTTTTGTTGAACATTTGTTTTTTACAGAAATGTACTTTCTTCTCTTGGAAGTCTCCTAAATTACCCTTTTTATGTAGATTCTCAAATTTTATAAAATGGACTCAAATTACAACCTGGCTTAAAGATATTGCTGAATTTGGTACCATGTTGATGTTTTAAAATTCTTTACTGTGCAATATTATGACTTAGACATAAAAGGGACATGGGCTCTAACCTTGGCAGGCTGTGGGGCTCCTTGAGGGCCTGTCCCTCTGCCCCAAAGGCCTTAAATAAAGCTCCTGTCCAGTCGCCTGCTGCCCGGATGTGCACACTGAAGAAGTCCTCCTGGGGTGCGGAGGTGAGGGTGAAGGGGTGCCATTCCAGAGGGGATATGGATGGGCACTGGATCAAGATGTACTGTCCTGGTGCCATTTTAAAGTCATGTTTTCTCATGTGAAGTTCTAGGACCGCAGACGGGTGACTTACCACCTAAATTAGAGCAAGACAGTTGTCAGCTGTTTTATTCAGGTGAAGTAATAAGAAAATGGCCTTTATTTCATGAAAGGTTTTCAAAATTTTGAATCAGCTTTTTTAAAGGTATAAATTTCAATGACACTTACCACCGCTTTCACATCTGAGTTTGAACTTGAGCAAGAATGAAGTTTGTCTTTCAGAGTACTGTGGCTGACACTTGGGTAGCTGCACCCAGGTGCAACTTCATGGTTGGCACATGACTCTGTCTCAAAAGACCAGGCTTCCCCCAGCACAGTTATCGAGTTTGAAGAAGTATAATCTAGTCTAATCTGCATATCACTTAACTGTGCTTAAAGTTATTAAAATGCTCACAGCATCATTTCCATGCTTTTAAAAATCTAGAAACAGTTTATTACCTTTATAATGACCTGTATGAATAAACCTGGATGTTTCTTCATGCTTAATGAAAAACAACCTTCCAGCTCTGAAATGTTTTATTGGCTAGGTCTTCTTTTGTTTTGACTAGACCTTGTTCAGTGTCCTACCTATACCTTGAGTTTTAGGTGCCAAAATGCATTGCACAAGGGCTGTGAACCTTCACTGAGAATTTATAACTCATTGCTCATCCAAGGAAAGAACTCATTTTCTGCTTTGGATTTCCTTTTTTTTTGAAAAATCTCTCCATGTCTCTTTTTTTGTGTGTGTGTGGCAGGAGTCATAAGGGAACAAAATCTAGTATCTAGACCCTGGGACAGTACTTTTACATTAAGAAGAACATCTCAGTCTTTTACTCATTAGTTCTAGTTCTCTCCCTTCCAATGTTTGTTCTGATGCTGCAGTTAAATGGTCTCCTTAGTAACAGCTCTAGGTTTCCACCAGTTTTACAGCCTGGTTTTTGATGCAGCCTGACATCCTTTGGTGCTTAACGTAAAAACAGCCACATAGAAACAGGAATAGGAGGTAATTTTTATATATCTGCTTTCTTGAAGACTGTGAAGGGGATGTAGTATTCTGTTAAAGTCATACTAGCAGAGTGCTATAGGTTCGATGAGCAGAGAATTTTTTAAAAAACATTTAAAAAACTAGGGGTGGTAAAGATACGTATAAAGCAACAAGGTAAGGGTTATTTCTCTAGGCTTTATTTAGCACTATCATTAATTTAGTGGTTACTATTTTACCCCAAACTCATTTCTATTCTTAAAAGCTCAAGGGCCAACTAATTGATGTACTTGAAAGTCTGAACTTAGGAAAAATACTAAGGTGACCAATGTGTGCATATGTAAATAATTATTATTTATATCCTCAGAAGAACTGGTAAATTAGAAAAATAGAAGAGGATTAATATTTGTGAATGGCATTGCATCCCAGAAATTCATATACTTTTTCCTGTTCAAAATGAAAGCACAAATTTTTATTTTACCAACTATAAAAGGAATATATTCTGATATTAAAAAATTTAGCAATCCAAAAAAGTAGAGTCCTCATTTAAAAGTCTACTACCCCGGAGAAATCACTGTTGACACATTGTTGATATTTGTATATTTAGATTTATCACCTTTTTTTTTGAAGGGGGGACAAAAAGGCATGGACAACTTACTGTATAAATTAAAATGTGGATATCATTAGTTTTATGATTATTATATAATTACATTAATATCAGTTCTCCATTGAAATTTTGTTACTTGCACATTTCACTATGATAAAGAATGCTGCAGTAAAAACACAAACAAAATCCACAAAAAACAAAAAACAAAAACCAAGGGTGGAGTAGAGTGCTTGGTATTTGTCCCCTGGACGTGCATTATTGGTCTATTTGTTCCTATCTTGCTCCAGCATGAGGAAAAACTTAAAGAGCTATGAGCACGGATAACAAGACTGGGAATGCTACCAAGGTGCACTTCACTCACTGGGATAGAGCATTGTATAGGTCCTTCCTCTCTATTTCAAGCCACCCAGCATCCCCTTTTGCCCTGAAGCTTCTATTTTCCCTGCCTACTGCTCAGCAATCCCAGGTGCGAGTGTGCAGGCTTGAAAATGTTTATATGTTATTTATATGTTTGCAAAATCCATGTCTTTATATGGTGCAGGAAGTTACTCTGACTAATGGAAAACATAATCACCCCTTCTGCCTTTCCCCCCTAGAGAGAAATCAGAATAAGGAGATATACAGACAATTCCAGTGCTGTACTATAAACCTGAATCGGAATTCTGCATACCAATCTGGAGCCCCAATCTCTGTCCTCAGTAAAATTAGTCACACTAAAAGATGCTCAGGATAAGCAATTATTAGAACAGAAGATGAGCCTCTAAATTACAGATAGTTCTGCAATAAAAATGGCAAATTAAAAACTTGGGCTAATAAAAAATTTTCATCTACACTCAGGCCTTTATTCAGACATAAAGCTACACGCATACCTTGGTAATGACAACTTCTTGTTGAGATCGCCAGAACCTAATTATTCTTTCACATGCATACAAGACCACAGGGCCCAAAACCCACTTCCAAGCCTGCAGAGAGCAGAGAGAAAGAGAAAGTAAATGAAAATAGAATCCAAATATTTTCAATTTGAAACAAATCAATATATAATATGATGGGGGTTAGACATTTTCCTTTAACTTTAGCTCAGTTATCAACAACAAAGATGTCTCCTTATATTAAATACTATAGCATTCAATTATTCCTTGAAGTCTACAAGCTTATTTAAGAGATTAAACTCTCCTATATTGGTTTTTATGCTTACTTGATCAATGATGTCTTTATGTAATTAGAAATAATTGAATTTGCAAAGAAATAAGGAAGCAGATTGATGTTTATGTTACATATGATAGGGTCGTAAATGCTCCCAAACTCAGACAAAGTCAAAGGCTTACAAGGCAGCATTACTCAGCCAACATAAGACATGAAAAATTAAATGAAAAATCTCAAATAGTAATTTGAACATTGCATTACTATAAAGGGGTCTGTCTGAACCCCCCCCCCCAACCAAACCAATGTCCTCTGGAATAAAATATGAAGATAGTTTCTTAGCCCCTTAAATCTTAGTTATAGAATCAGAACAAAAGTGTCATCAGTTTCTGGAGAACCAGGACAGTGAATATTCTCAATAAATCAGATGCTCTGTTAACCTTTCATGAGCATAGTCTGCATTATAGGTTATCGATTTACCAGCATGCTATTTTGGTACTAGGTGGTGTGCACAACACAGTGTCTTCACCTAAGAAAGGGGAAAGAATGAGAACTTAAAATTGATGAAGACTTGTATTAGGTCTGAAACCGAGTCATTCCATGAGACATATGATACTATCATTTACAGAAGAGAAATGAAAGCTCCATAAGACCAAACAACCATCCAAGGTCATCAGGCAATCAAGTGTCCATTCAAAATGTGAACTCAGATGTGCCTGATCATCAAATCTCAGTTCTCACTGGGACCCTGGGCTGCCTCTTCCAGCATCTATCATGTAATGAAAATGGAAAAAAGCTTCTTTCTGTCCAATACTACAAATGGTCCTGAGGCTTGCTTTATAAAACATTAGAAACCAACCCATGAACTCATTGAATTTTAGGATGTTAAGGTTCTTATGAATCTAGTCTAATTCTTTTGTAAAAGAGGAAAATTCAGGATCTCAGGGAATGGGAAGGAGTGGTCGAAGGAAGCACATCCAGACCTCAAGCCTTGGAAAATGACCCTCCATTTCCTCTTTGGTACTTTAAACCCCCACTCCTACAATAGCATCTTGAGAGCAGGAAGGGCCTTGCTTTCTTTTGGATTCTGGTGTTCTCTAAACCCTCCCCAGCTCACTCATTTATGATTCACTATCTCCTTATCAGTTATCCTGTGCTGTCTCTTGGGTTGACAAATCACAAGCTCTTTAGCATAATTTTCTCTCTTTTGAGTTATTTTTTCTTGTTTGTTATATTCCTTTCCCTCCCTCCCTCCTTCCCTCCCTCTCTCCCTCCCTCCCTCCCTCCCTTCCTTCCTTCCTTCCTTCCTTCCTTCCTTCCTTCCTTCCTTCCTTCCTTCCTTCCTTCCTTTCTTTCTTTCTTATTTCTGGCTGTGTTTGCACGGTGTCTCTTCTCTCCTACACAAGCCCTATCTGCTGCTTTCCTGGGGGCCTTTTGTGTGCCTCATAAAGGATGAATTTATGCAGGTAACAAAACAATTTGACCCACTTATTCTTTTCTACCTTGGTGGGGTTCAGCAACAGTTCAGAATAGCAGAGAGAATAAAACCCATTGTCCACCTGGACTGGGGAGAGGCAGGGGAGATGACAAGGAAAGAAGGCAAGATATACCAAGTGGCCAAAGGATGGGTTTGGATGGAGGGAATGCAACCTCGGGTTCTTCATGCGTGAATGAACCAGAAAATGCCTAAGGAACTGCTTTGGGTACTTACAGAAATGTAGCAAGAAAGCAGTTCTCTCTATGTGGGGTTAGAGAGGCATTTGCAACACACATAAGCTTTATGTATTTTTACAAATAACCTTCCACACCCATTTTAGAACGTTTGGACATCACACACATCACTTTGGTAGTGTCAAATCATCCACAGTCTCTGATATTTCCAAGGTGATGGAATGGAATGGGTTATTTTTCCTTCAATGATTAGTCAGGAAGGAGAATGTAGGTTATTAATCCATCTCATTACTACTGTGAACATGGCTCTGAGAGGAGATAGCCCAGTTTACTTCCCAGTAAGACTCTTGGAAGCCCTGGAAGGGAAAGAGTCAGGATGAGATACTGCCAGAGAAGAACTTAGAAAACTGACCTGGCCTTGGTGACTAGAATAGATGAAGCAGAGTGAAAACAGAGAGGCACCACACTCCTGAGCAAGAGGGGTGGTTGGTGAGATGGTGCCTGGGTCTGGGCTTGGAACTACCACCCTCATCCTGTGCCTCTGGCACAGTACATACAAGCTTTATGATGCTCAAATTTTCTGTTTCATAAAATAAAAAATGGTTGTAGAATTTTTTTTTTAATCTAAGCTCTCTCCAAGCTTTGGCTTTATTCACAGAGATAAATATAATGTTGGGGTTATGTACTTGTGTACAACATCAGAGACCTGACCAATAGATCTTGGGAAAAGGTCAGAGATCCAAGCAATCACTGTGGGGTGCAGAGAAGAAAGGTCACAGCCACAGGGTCAGGAGCTCCAGTTCTATGATGTGGCTTTGCTGGGAATGCCCTTTATGACCATAGGTGAGAAATGGAAACTCCTTGGACCCCAATTTTTCCTATCTATGGAATAAAGGAACAGAATTATGCAGCATCTGAGTTTCTTTAATGTTAAAATACTGTGTGGATTCTCAGCTTTATTTTTTTCTTCTTCGGAAATACTCAGAAAGTCATGGTACAGTGAGTATTTTATGATAGAAATAAAACTATGTTGATTTAAAAGCAGCAGTAATGAAACTTGTTTCCTCCACTTTCACTCCTGGTTTTTCATTCCTACCAGAAAATAAGAACATGCTGGCTTTGATTTTATTTTATGTGGGTGTTTATGAATAGCCTCTTTTTCTAGACAATAAGATTTCCCGGGGCAGGAACCACAGCTCTGATTCTTGTGTCTAGTGAAATGCAAGCACTCAATAGCCACGTGTGAAAGTTCCCCCTCACCACTAATATCATTCCCTTGTAATTGAAAACATCCACCTGAAGATCATCACTTGTTGATATTGTGGTTAAATGAAGGGAGGTGCTTCCTGAGCTAAGGAGGACTAGGCATCTTTTGAGACTGGATTGCTCGAACCATCCTGGAATCTGGAGTCCCCTTGTACCAGTGGTTTGGGGTAGAAAGGAGGAATCAGATACATGAGAGGGGAGTGCCGGGTATAATTGGTTCCTCTGGTCACTTTTGTTTATACAAGGGGATGTGTAAAGCACTCTCTGTCCCAAGGTAGGAGGAACTGGTAAATATTCTACTGATAAAACACCATGAGAATGCATTGGAATAAGAGAGGCAAAAAGAAAGAAATGGAGTCTTGCAAAGCCTGGGTAGGTGTGGTGCAGTGATGCACAGGAGTCCTTCCTTGTCCTTGGGATGGCTTTCGGATTCAGTCTATGAGACATCAGAGAGAATATTGTATAGTTCAGCCAAGCAGTAACTGCACAGCCCACACACGCTTTGAATCAGGATCCATTAAAAGTAATGGGAAAGAGTGACACTCTGAGTTTGGGTGTGCAAGGAGGTGTAGCAAGGGAGAGTTAAGAGAGAGATGGTAAGTTCTCCCCTCTTAATGATAATTAATGTCAGCATACACTGCTGGGAGCAGGCCCTGGTCTGCATTCATGAGGTGTGGGAGAGTATTGATTTTTTTTATGGAGATGCTGTAACTGAAAATTTTAGAGAGGCATTCATGTTCCTCATTAATATGCAGGCTGGATCGTGGCTACTGAGAGTGGAGTTTAAGACAGAGACAATCTATACTGGCCATTAAAAGAACCACAGTCTAACAGGCACATCTATTTCAGCTCTCTCAGTTTTAAACCTTCCTCCCAGCAGTTTCACCCTTAAAACTTAGTGCTTAATTTAATCTTTTGAGGGTTTAACAAAAAGCAATTATTCATATTCTTCAGATGTTGATGACTTAATTTCCTAAATCCCCATCATTCACACATTATTTTATTCTGTTTTCTCATTGTTTATGATACATATTTTTGGACACTTGTTTCCTCCTCGTTTTAATCTACTGGATTTAATTATTTTCCTTCATGCGTCACCCAGATGCCCCAAAGGTTTGTGCACCATTCTAAGACACTGGATGAGAACAAATAGGATTATTATTTCTGTTTACTTATGCTACCAACTGTAATGACTATAACATACTCAGGAAATCTTACTTTTGAGATCTATGGACAATATTATCTACTCAAATTAATTATGTCTATTCTTGGATAACAGTGCTATTATTTCTTCTATAAGTGTCTCATTAGAAAAAGGAGGAAATGTATTGAATGCCCCAATTTTTTGATCTCAGAAGCTGTAGGAAGGAAGAAATAAAGGAAGGGAGCCAGGAAGAAAGCAAGCAAGCAAAGTTATAAAGAGGGCTTGATTCTCACTTGGCTGCAACAATCTGAGGTTGAGAAATGACGTTGTTAATTCTCAGAATGGAGAAGGCAGCTATGCAGGGGTACAGGCAGCCGAGGAAGCAGGAGAGCAGACGGTAGTGAGGCAGCAGACTAACACCTCCAGAGCCATTATTGTGCTATTATGGATCCCCACAATACCAGACATCCATATTTAAATGTAAGTAGAAGAACACTGTCAAGCTGAACAGAGTGCTTTTGGCAGTAAATCTCTTAAAATTATCCATAACTGGATTTCTCCATTAGTACACTTAATAAAGAGTTGGCTTTCTCTAGTGGTGACACGGGCTGTTCTTTTTTCAGGCATATAAAAGCTCTAGTTATTTTAACTGTGGGGACAGTTATTTTTAAAAGCTCCTGGGTTCATTCTTACCGAAGGTTCCTTGCCAGAAAATTGAGGCACAGGGCACAGGGTAGTCGCCTGCCATTCAGCATAGCGGTCTCTACAGAAGGTGACATTGTGCATCAAGAGACTCTCCGGAGTTTGGCCTCGAATAATTTGACTTATTAAAAAAAACACACACACAAAAATGTCAAACTGATTTTGTGCAGTCTTGTTATACCACAAGATATACATTTTACAGTGGGCTCTGGAACAATAATTCTATTTCTTAAAATTTGGGCTGTCACTCATTTCCCTCAGCATCTTTAAAAATAGGCATTTAAAAAGCTTTGGATAACTTTGAAGATCCCAGAAAAGAAGTGCCCCTCTGTGGTATCCTGTGCTAAATTGAAAGTGTCTATATTAGAGAATTCATAATGAAGGAAATTGTTTGAACACATCCTTTTGTAGACTGTTGAATTTAATTAGGTTTCATCTCGTCCTGATTGCTGATTTGGGCTAATTGGCTAACTTTGTACTATTTGGTTCTTTTGCAGATTGATTTAACTTCTACCCTTCTTAGTTTGTTTCTGTGCTCTTAGAACTTTTCAAGTAAAGAAGTCAAAAGAAGTGCCTTGAATAATGGTTATTTTTCTCCCCAGTGACCACTAGCAGGCTTAGTGTTTGACAGGGTCAAAATAGGTCACGAAGAAGTATGTCTTTGAGACTGTATTGATAAATTTAAGAGTGGAACGTGACGGTGGCCTTCATGAATGGAGCGCTAGATGAAGAGTTCTGTAATTCTGTTCTATTATATTTGTCACGAATGTCCTACCGAGTGACCTTTGACAAACAGCTTTGGTTCAAGCTCCTGGGGTCACCCACTGGTGTACTAACAGTGAAAAGCACCAGACTTTGAGGTCACATAATTTGGGGGTTGTGCAGTGCCTCGGAGTTTATGAATAAGATACACTGATTTATTTTGTCAATGAATGATAGACCCTTGGAAAGAGAAATTTTAGTATGTTACACAGACCCATGTCCCGGACAGCCTTTTGCGTCACAAGGCATGGGAGAAGGAAGCAATAATGCCTCAGGAAGGATCCTGGGGTCAGCTAGAACTGATGTGCTGGCTCTGTCTGGTCTGTTTTACAGAAGTCATCCAAACTGATAGCACACTTTGGAGTTGATGAGTAAGCTCAGAATCTCCAGGTGCAAACAATGTCCAGACATGGCAAAAGTGAACACTGACTGGGAGCCAGAGGAGGGATGCCATGGATGTTACCGCCTCCATTGTCAGGCATTAGGTCACTTTCCCTAGATTATCTAAAAGAGGCCCCAGATGGTTCAACAAATGAAGTTATCTTTAACTCTTTAAAATGTTTTCTAATGTCTCCATCTATGCCATCCCATAATAGGTAGATTAGTGGGCTTTAACACATTCTAGTAATCCTACTTTTACTTGGCATTTTGTATAGAATTTGCAAATTACTTTTGCTGTAAACAGTAGCTGTAGAACACTTCAAGCTGAGAAGATTAAATGAGGCCCTTATCCCCAAATAAGCCTTTCAACTAGGTAAAAATGACTCAAAAATTTCATCTTGAAATGTTATTTGGATATTAAAAAAGTATCTCCAATGAAACACTGCCCACTGAAATCCTCTTGTGCTTTAACGATGCACCAGGGTGTGAACCAGGGCACGCGCGGTTAGAGGGACACAGGCGTGACTTCTGGGAAGAGGATTTCTACGCATCCGTGGATATGGAGAGAAAGAGCCTCACAAGGTGCCCCAGCGGGTAAGAGGCCCGCATGGGAAGAAGGCAGAACGGACATCTCTGGATGGAACACTGGGACACACCATCCACTCTGCCTGCTCCAAGCACAAATAAATAGGCTGAGCTTCACGCGCTCCCAAGAGCCAACTGCAGACAGTTTTAAGCTGAAAGAAAATAGAAAGCCTTTAACCTGGCGCCAGCATAAAAATGAAGGTTGACCAGGTTTTAAGGATGAGCAGTGGGAGGAGCACTCTGTTAGTGTAAAATACACCCCAGGGGTAACTCTCCTTCTACAATGTGTGCACAGTGTGTGCATGTCAGACAAGCTGCAGGGCCCCGGGAGCTTGCAGGCGGTAGGGGCAAAGGCTCAAGTGTGACCCCTTGTATCAGTGGGACCTGGGGAGGAAGGAGCATCTCCTGTGGGCAGGGAGTTAGGAGGGAACAGCTGACTTGCTAAGGTTCAAATCTCGAAGAGCTGCCTGGGGGACCCGAGTGTACCACCTAGTCGCCAAGGCGCTTCCCACCCAGGCCAGGCAGCTGAGCTATGCATTTGCTCTTCCGCGTCTGCGCAGAAGCGGAGCCATGGGTATCCAGGCCCCGCATGCGCACGCTCTGCAGCGGCAAAGGCGGGAGAAGCTAGAGAGAAGGAAGGCGTTCAGCTAGCTGGGGACCCCAGGAAGAGCCAAGAGGTGTTTGCACCATCACCTGGCACGTGTTTCTGGAGGACGAAGGTATGATAAAAAAAAATCGGGACCCGTTCTTCAAGGGCTCTTTAAAAGTAGCGGTTTAATTCTCTAAAGATTGGTGTGCTAGGTCTGACTTTGCCGTTCGCTCACCCGGTTAACCCTCTGAACGTTGGGCTCCTCCTTATGAAAGGGGACACCACCACCTTTTTTACTTTCAGGACTGTCAGGGTCAAATTGATCCTGCACACCGATTTCCCATGGTGGGGAGAGCAAATACCAATTGATGAAAAGATTAAAAGGGGTAAACTCATTTGTAGACAGCAATGAATGAATTCAAGGTCATTAAGGAATTGGCAGCATATTTAAGGGTGCCTATACTGTGTACCCTTGAATACTTCACGTGCTGGTCCAGCTTCCCTGTGAAGGGGTTAACAGTCTGTAGGTGCTGGTTGCTAGAATAGATCTCATAGGGCCTCTGTGCAAAGAGGCATCTGAGAGGTCAGAGGGGAAACTAAGACTCTAAGACTCAGAGAACTCAAAGGGCTTGTCCTCAGTCACTCTACTAAATAGGGACAGAGTTGATCTCTGGAGCCCAGGTCTGGTTGGTCATCTCAAATGCTCTGCGCTCTCCCGCACACTGATGTGCCTAGTTGATGGATTTGGTTAAGCAGAAGTGAAATCGGATGTCAAAAAATATATCCCCTGACTAATCCCACATAAATTGGATTGCAGAAACAGGTACAGAATGAAACATAGATCTGCTGTCATCCAGCATTCATTAGAATTTCTGAATCTTATAAACATGTCAAGACTCACTAACAGAGTGAGCTTGGAAAAATAAATAAAATACTTCTCAACCTATGTGACTTATTTTCTGTATTATAAAAAGAAGTTTGCCACAGTGGGCATGCATTTGCACACATAATATGTGTCATGTAGTCACTGCACATCATGTTCCTTTATCAAAAGGACTCTCTAAGATTTTGACATTCATAGAGATAATAATCTGGCCATGCTGAACATAACGTGGACTCACCCTGCCCCGTGGACAGCCAGACTGATGAAGAAGATGGTGAAAAGATGGTGTGTGTACCAGAACAACTCGTAGGAGAAGTGCCTGATGAACTCTGTTGAAGAGGTCATGATCAAGACCAAAGCCAGAGAGATCACCAGGCCAGTAATGCCTGCTATTGATGCCAGCAGCTCAGTGGTTATGTTCTAACAGAAACAAATGCCATGACATTAGTATCTTAGTACATTTTTGCATATTTTAGGATCAATACTTGAAGGTCCAAGCAAAGAGCCATTCACAATGTTTTGCCTGGAAGGATATTAGCTGAATAAGATCTGGGAACAACTCAAGAAATGAGTCTTCTCACCCTTCCTTCTTCCCCTGTCTTACCGTAGACATGCTTTGCTCGAATTTTATGAAGTGCCATGTCATTAATTACATTTTTTCCATTTATATAAATTAATTTTCATGTCCATGTTACTGTATTGAATAGAAATTAGCATAAAATATAAAGAGAGCATTTTAAGATAAAATACGGCAAGTCAATCCATGTTGTAAGTTTTTAATTTTTAAAATAAAAAAATGTGGATTACCATGCTTAATTGCATTTTAACATTAATAAACACATTTTTTTGAGAGGTCCCTTAGGGCATTCCTAATAAAGCAGCTGCACACTCTGTTCCCCTGGTAGTTCTTCCTTGCTCTTGCTTTTTAATTGGAAAGACCATGACTTGCATTTCTTTCAGGCCACCTTAGGGGGCCTGAAATAAGGCTTGGTAAATCCTAGGTGATCAATAAAGGTGCCGCTATTTTTATCTGGTGGATACTTCCAAAAGGCCTGAATTCTGACCCAAGAGTGCAAGGGACAGTTAAATAGCCTTTTAGAATATGAATCACAAAGCGTTTGATTTTCATTGCTAGTTTCCCATATTCCTGCCCAGTCATTAGTATTCATGCATTGTGCTACTATCGTTGAGCCGACCATGAGCTCAATAAACTCACACTATATCTTTTGTCAGTAAAACCTCATTAATTTGCGCTGCTTTGAGATCCGAAGGTAATTTGGACAGGGACTTCTCCATTGTTTATTTTTTCCTCACAAGGCAAAGAGTGAAAATAAAATTGAAAGGGGTCTGTCTAAAGCATTTAAAGGAGGTTTTTGCAAGTACACTCAGGCATTCTAGAAATCCATTTACAGCATATGATGTGCTAATTTCAAATCATCCGTCTTTGACTATTAAAGCAAATTTCCTCTTTTTTTTTTTTGTAACACATTTATAGAGTAGTTTGAGTTGCAATGAATCCTCTAAAGCAATCCCCCTGCTTCTCTTCCCAACTGCTCTGTGATGCACTTTGTGTTATTGATATCCTCTCTCTCCAAATACCCCAACTTGCAGGGTTTTCTGAGCTTAGTTAGTGCTTACATAGTATATTGTTTCTAAAACTTGAAAGTAATTGTGTTGAGAGTAGCTTAATTATTTTGTTCAGTTGCTTTAAAAGTTACTTATCATGCATGCTATTTATTATATAATCTCTTCAAAATGTTGACATTTAATCTTGTGTTTGTGTAGCACTGGATTTTCCAGAATCTTAGTAGGGAAATGTGTTAAACTTCAGTGGGTGCCCAGTGATGGAAGAGGCCTGCCCACATGCTTAGGACATCTGCAGTTTTGATTTGTCATTGTGAAATCTGTGTTTCTAATTGCTGTCAAGTGAGAAAAGGAACTCAGCCGGATCAATGGCTTGATATTGAAAAATCATCTTAAGGCATTTAGGAGTTTACCATGAGAGAATTACCCACAAAACAGACTTTGAATTTTCCTCCCTTCAGTAAAGCTATGTGGGTTAAGTGGTCACTCACGGAGATGGTCCAGACAATGACAGAGAGATTTCTATTGCTAGAGTGTATTGCCTTCAAAGCCTTTCTTGGAAAATATAGACTTTTTAACATGGTCACCGTGTTGGACACATATTCCAATGTGATAGGCCATGGACACAAGCTTGGGTCAACCACAGAGGAAGTGATCTGGAGGAAGAGGAGTGTTCTTTTCTCCAAGGGTAGATGGCTGTGTCTACATCTGGGGTTTCCCTTTTTCTTCCCACAGATGATGCCACTCTGTGCATATAGGTAATTAGCATCAATGGTGTCATTAGCCATGCAGGTCTCATTATGAAATTAGCTTCTTTGCCCAGTGCCTGTTTTGGCAAACCAGCCATTTCCATGTGGGCCAAAATATGAGGCATAGGAGAAGGGATCCAGAAAATAATTTGTAAATTGAAAATGAAGATATCCAATTTATAATCTCTGGATTTAGATGGTACTCACATTTCTTATGAGTCTAACATCAGTGGGAAAAAAACTGACCATGAGCTGCTTTTAAATTTTAAAATATTAGATTTTTAACAGATCACTACATTCTTAAGTACCACCTCTATATTTGGGCTGCCAATTAATTAATTGGTATGTTTTTAGCTTTGCTTATAACCTCTCAGGAACATTAATGGTTGAAAAATAAGTTTAAAAAGGTGAAAATGATAATAACTTTTGGCATAAACATCTTCTCTCCAGCTCTTGCATTAAAAGCTGTTGAAATATATTTTTCCTGATAAAGGAATGGGATAAGGAAGAGTTTTTCAAATAGGAAACTGGAACTCACTGTGTGGAAGGTCCGGACAGGGTTGAGGTAGCTCTCATTTGGGGCATTTCCAAGCTTGGAAAGTGCTGCCAGCAGTCCCTCCATGTTCTTGGATTGGCTCAAGTGGTAGCGCTCCAGGTTGAACAAATGGGCCACAATGTGGATGGCTAAGGATGAGGAGATGTCATAGGACATACAACATATGGATTTCGTCCTTTGTAGTCACTCAGAAATGTGATACCACTGTGCTCAAGTTTCTCTGTTCTGGTTTTCAAACTCCTCAAGCAAAATTGACTGACTTATGCATCTTTCCCAGTGTCTTGAATGGAGTGGATCAAATGCTTCTGAAGATGGTGTGTGATTCACCCCATTCATTTCAATTATGTTGAGAAATAAAGCAATTCTTCATTCAACATAACTTAATTGTAAACATACAGTCTCTAGAAGTGAAGTAAGTCTTATGATACCACAGCATAATTATACATAAGCTATAATTCTTAGAGAAGATATACAAATACAGATAAAAGCGTGAACCTTCCTAAAAAGGCAGAAAGCATTCCTCTAGAATTCTGTACCTCATACACCCTGATATGTTTAGCCATATGCACGATTGATACCAGGATGCATTGGTTTTGTTCTCTTTCAGACATTATGTTTTCCATTCCTTCTTAGAAACATTTTAGCATCTATAACATCTATACATATCATTTATGTATAGATACTTCTACATATCCATGTGTCTCATGTATTTGAATGTGTTAGTCCTACTGTATTGAAATAGGCCAGTATTTACACAACTAACCATACCCTCTTCATATTCTTGAAAATCAAACTATACTTTCTAATTTTGAGGATGGGTGAATAAGATCAGGGATACAGAATCATCTAGATGTCTGAGGATTCTGTGTCTGATGCTCCTCTACCTGTCTTTTGAAATCTGCTGAGCAGCCAGCAGTCACAATGTCTAGACAACTGCGTACTGTTGCTCTGGAACCCAGTTGGACACCCAGTTCATACCTGCCTCCATGACCAGATTCAATTGAGAACTCATTTCCCAGGATATAGGCAACTCCCCACTTGATAACTCCTCTCTCTCTTTTCTATTATGGTCTATACCAGTTGTGGGTGGATTATGAGATTCTCTATGGTTGTCCATTGTGGGTTGAGGTGTGTAAGAGAAGAGGTGAATGTGACCAGTAGAAACTTCGAAGAATGTTGGTGTCATTTTGGTCCCTGTGCTCCTAGTCACATATTTATTTAGAAATGCATTTTCTACTTAGAAGAGATTTTCTGATACTCGAGTTCTTTTTATCAGAACTATTCCTTTTTCTGACTTGCAAAGTTCTACTCATGCTTTAAGACCTAATTCAGGAGTTGTTTTCTGTGAAACACTCTCCAATGCCAGGGGCACAGCTGATATTTTGATTATAGTATTTCTCAGAAATGATGGTTGTGTTTATTTAGGCTTGTGTCCCTAAGGGGCTTTGACTTCTTGAGACTTAGTCATCCTTAAAACTTTTGCACGTGGCCCATTGCTTTGCACCAGCAGGTATTTAATACTTATTTTCTAAGTGGCTGTGAGATTATAGAAAGGTAAAAGGAATAAAGAAAGGGTCAGGAAATAAATTGGTTCAACGTTGACTAGGGACGTACATCTGCTGGCATATATTTCTAGCACATTTTTCTTCAGGCTTTAAGTTGAAAATCAATTCAAGCATACTTTTAGTTGAGACTCACCAACGAAAGCAAAGCATATGATAGTGCTTCTGCATCTATGATGTTTGTTGCTTGCTTGTAAATTCAGTGAAGTTTGCACCGAAGAGAGTATATTGTCTCTTTATGTGCTGCTATGGTTTGGGTGTAGTTTTTCCCCAAAGTTGTGTGTATTAGAAGTGTGGTCTCCAGTGTGACAATGTTGAGTGAGACCTTTAAGAGGCAGGGCCTGGTGGGCGGTCTCACTGGTCCCTCCCTGTATCTGGCTTTCTGTTTCATCATTGCTTTCCCCTTTTCTGTGTGACTGAGTCTTGGTGCCTCTGCTACGAGGTGATACAGACATGGGGCTCTTGCCAGAGCTAGCGCCATGTCATTTGGAATGTCCACCTCCAAAATTGTGAGCCAAACGCATCTCTCTTCTTTATCAAGCACCCAGCCTTAGCTGATTCTTTACAATAATGGAAAATGGACTAATCCAGGTACTTTCTCAACATATGAAGCCTCAGCATCCACAAAGCTAGAAAAGCTCATTTAGCAGCCATCTCTTCCAAAATGGTATACGTACACTGGAAACTGTTAGCCAACTTGAACACAAACACTGTCTAGCATTTCTAATTACTATTTTCTGATGATTGCCTCAGAGTCGTTAAAAACAGGTAATACTTCTCATATTTAAATGTATACTTTATACCAGGTATGGTTATAAATGCATAGGCATATCATCTGATTGATCCTCAGGTCTTAGTCCTGTTGTATAGACCAGTGTTCAAAAAGTTCATGGCAAAGATGAGATAAAACCCCATTTATGTGACTTCAAGGCCCTATCTTTTGACATATAAGCTGTACTGCTTTTTTTTTTTGACTAAAAATATATTGTCATGCCTTACTGTTCTCTCAGAATGGGGTTCTCCCATAAGCATAGGCAAAGCTCTGTGGATGGCTTACTTGTTGCTTCTAATCTAGAATCAGCCATTCCTAAGGCTGATGACCAACAGTAACATTTGGCATCCTCATTGTGAGTTGGCATAGCTGCCCCTGTGCCTCCCATTCAAGTAACATGGGTGCTCCTCCTATCTCTGATTCTCCCTACAGGGACTAAGGTGCTGCAGGGGGACTATAGCTGTTCCCATTTTACAGAAATAGAAACAGAGCTTTGGATTAAGTGACCAGTTTATATAATTCATAGGGGACAGTCAGAAAGAGAATACAGAATAAATTCTCTGATATTCTTCTGTGTTTATAGTATTCCTCTCCCATCTAATGAGCTGTTGATCACAATCTGTTTTCTATTAGATTGATTTCCACAGGAGAATTTGACACTGTTAAACTAAATTTAAGTGTGTGGATTGAATGAACAAAGATATTGAACTATTTATTTATTCTTACTGCCAGGTCTCTCCTAACAGAGCTGAAGAATCTAATGAAGTAGGATAAGAGAGCCCAGGACACTTTCAAGAGGTAGTTTCTGAGGGAATATGTTAAAAACCACTCTCCTCAGTATTTTTCATGTATTTGAAATTCATATCTTCAGTGTTTCTTTGCTTCAGCTCCTCCTTTTTGTTTTTGCTTTACAAAGCAGAAGATAAAAAGTGGGATATTTTATTTATCTCAGGAACTCTCAGACTGAAAACTGCTTATGCCCATTTTTGTTTATCTAAACATTTTATTTTCCTTTTAGATCGGATCCTAATGTTACTGTGATCTTGGCTCAGAACTAAAGATAGGCCAGCTACTAAATCCAGGGCTGCTGGGACTTCATAGATACCAGGGGAGGCATTGTTCTTCTTTTTTCAGGCATTATATTTTCTGTTCTTTCTTTTACACATTTCACTCTTTTAAAATAGGAGTAACCATGCTACCTGTGTTATGGTGGCAATTGCTCAAAAGATGTGATAAAATGCTGGTATGGTTTGCATTTTCTCTCTCAGTCGTCAGGATCCTTTAGCATGCAGCACAAAGAACATTGAAGTGTTACCTAATTTCTTTAAGCCCTGTTTTTTCATCTGTAAAGTGGGTGGATTGGAGAAAACTACATGATCTCTTAACTCTCTTGCAGCTATGTGGCTCTGTGTCTTTCTCTGAAGTTAATCAAGGACGTTTAAGATCCCAAAGGGATCTTCAGACAAATATTAGAGTAATGCAAATGTGAAATTTATGTTTTGCTTTGTTTTCAAAGTCAGCACTGGTTTAGATGGGCCTTGTTAGTCTTGCACTAATCCAATGGCATCAGCTACACAGGATGAGCTCTTTGTGGTACCCTGTGGACTTTCCATGGTACACACTGCTCTACCCTTGGAAAGGCCAAGATGCAGGGGCTGGGACTGTAGTTTCAGTGGTGGAACACCTGGCCTGGCATGGGACAGGCCCTGGGTTTGATCCTCAGTACAAACAACAGCAACAACAACAACAACAAGAAAAACTGAGATGCATAACCCACCCAAATGTTCCAGGCTAAAAGGTGCTATAACTGGGTTTTTCTACAATTTTATTTTCTCACCAAAGTACTTTTAAAAGAGAGCAACAATCTTGGAAATACTATACATGCACATTTAATTGGTGTGTGAACTTCTGAGTTAAAATAAGGAGCTTTTACTGAACAGTGGACAACAACAACAACAAAAATCATAAAGGCTACAATTAGAGCCAGCTGCCCTGATACAGCTCTTTTTCCTTCTTCTTATTTTTCTGAAGATCAAAGGACACATAATAGAGGGGAATTTTGGAAGTGTGGTCAGTTCTAGCTGTCTCTCTCTCACTGCCCAACAGCGATAACAGTCATTTTGGAGTTAGTCACCTCCTAATTAAGCAGCCTTTGGAAACAGGGACCAGGACAAATTCTGGATGTACTTCTGCAGCCAGAATTTGGCCGGAGACTTTGGAATTTGTGGTCTGATTTCTGCAGGAACACCCACTGATTCTGGCATCCTGTGCCTGTTGTTTGTGAACTGCCTTAGATCCTGTTGGGCAGGACTGGAGGTGGAGTGGCCTTGGGGTTCCCAGTCCCTCCAGCAGAGCTGGTTAGTAGCAATTCTTTAGGAGTCAGGCCCTGAAGAGCTGTGTTGTTGGCGCTCTGCTCTTCCACAGGGCCTCCAAATCTTTATTTTTTTAGTACCTTTATTCTGAGCTCTCTCCTCTCAAGTTGCCCCTGTTCTGTTTATTGATGTTTGTAAACTAATTTTAGCAACTCATCAGAAACTGCACTCAGGGTAATTGTACACCCCTGAAACCTGGCAGACACAAGCCGTGGAATTTGCTGGAAAGAGCTGCCTGGGTCACTATTTACAGCCTCCTTTGATGGAAGCTCGGGCTCAAAGTACTACTTTTCAATTGGAGAGGTCTTCAAGGTCTGCTGTGGACCAGGGAATCCAGAAAGATCCACATTAATAAGAATGGAGAGGCTGTGAAAGTACGATTTTTATACCAGTGGGGTTATAGGTGCCTGAGCATGATTTATTAGTGTTTGAAGAATGCTCTGGAAGCTCTTATCATAGGCAGGCAAGCAGGAAGGCAGGAAGCCAAAAGAAGAAGGGCTCCTGTCACTGCGTTTTCGGTGATGCCCTTGATTATAGAGACCATTGTTTAGCCTCTTCCCTCCTCCTCCCTAGCCTACTTGCACCAGTCTCTAATTACACCCTTTAATGATCTGACCAATTAAAGCCTGCAGTTCAACTTCAAGGGGGAACGGCTGAGAAATTAGAGGCTGGCACGCAAACTTCAATGTGGATGCACTTCTCCCAAGGTTACACACCTCTATTAAGCCAGTCGGCTATTTGAAAAGCAGCATAATGGGCGAGGCTAATAAAATAAGCGCAGGGACATTGCAGCTGCTCCCCAGTGAATGTATCAGAAGGACAAAATGTGAAAAGCAAGGTGTATCTATGAAACCAGGCTTAGCTTGTTTTTTTCCCCCTAAAAGCACAGTTGCCAGCCGCGTTGCTTAGTTGATGTGAAATGTAATAATTGCTTTGTCAGGCTTTGGGAGAAGCGGAGAGCTTTCTTTCCACCTTCCTGCCTTTGCCTGGGAAGGAAACCACGGCAGCCTGCTGGTTGCCATGGAGGTTTGCACGAGGGAGAAGCGCTTTGCTCTCAGATGTGGCTCTAACTCTGCTGGGGGAACCTGGGGGATGTTTGGGAGCCTGGCAGAGCACTTCCCAGACCAGAGAAAGTGGTCTAGGAAGAAGGAATGCTTGATGCTCTCCAGGGATTTGTGAGGGAAAGAGAGAGAAAGAAGGTCCCACTGTCTATAGTTGCAGCACAATGTGAACTTATTATCTTGAACAATGGGTGTCATTTTGAGCCACTTTGTGCCCCATTCTTTGTGTTTCATCCACTCAAAGATGCTCCTGGTTCTCTGAGCAAATCCTGTACTTGCATCTTACACCTTTCCTAGTAATTCCTTCAACCTCGTGTCTATGGACCAAATCCCTCTCACCCTCAGTTTGACCACATCTGCTGAGGACCTGCTGTGTGACAGGGACCAGGGAAACCAAAGTGCATGAGGCACATCAGAATCTGAGGATTGTCACTCTGAGGTAGGAAGTTACAGCCGATAGGTGAGGTGGCTGGTGCTGGATTATGTGGACAAGCCATGGGTCCTGGATATGGTGATGTCTTATCCAGTGAAGGCAATGAAGGAGAGGCGGGGCGTTTCAGGTAAAGGGAATGCCATGAGCAGAGCTACAGAATGCTCTGGAAGGGAAAAGTCCAGTGGGGTATATGGTGAAAGACTGGGATGGGACTGTGGAACCCGACTGCTGTGCTGCAGAGCTCCAATTTGATCTCACCTGCAGTAGCAGCAAGTGCCAGTCCTGGCAATAATCTTCACATCTCGCTGAGATGGATAAATTGTATCACTGTTCTTTTAATTCCACAGAAGACATAAAAAATTTAATCTGAGAGCATACAACCAACCAATAGCTGGGCTTTAAATAGCTTGATCATGGGGTTATAGTGACTGCTGCCCACACTAAAGGATATTCCATGGTAAAAGAGCCCTGACCACCCTTGTTTCCGAAGGTTGCGGCTGCTATCAGGGCATCCTGCACATGGGAAATGTTCAATCTCATCACTGATGCTCTCAGACTGTTGATACGTGATCACACAAGGAAACACGAAGGTTAAAGGAGAGAACTACTTCATAATAGGTATCTTCCTTTCTGCTTTGCTTCCTTCCTGATGTGTTTCAATGCTGTCCCTCCCACTACCTTTTTCTATAGTATATGTACAACTTTCTCATAGACTCTGATTTTGCCTTTATAAGCTCTTGTATGGTGATGATATTCTTCTTGCCATTTTATTGTGATGTCTTCCCCTTTTGATGCAAGAATGAAGGACTGTTTTAAAGGAAGCCTAGAGATTCTTTTTTTAAAAATATTTTTTAGTTGTAGGTGGACACAATATTGATTTATTTTTATGTGGTGCTGAGGATCGAACCCAGTGCCTCACACATGCGAGGCAAGCGCTCTACCACTGAGCCACAATCCCAGCCCAAGAGATTCTTTGAATTCCTTTTCTAATGAGCCTACCAAGGAGCTTTCCGGCCTCTGCTTGGGCACCACCCACAACAGGGAACTCTGCACGCCACGGGGACTCTAAATATAATTTGAGATAAGTTTGAAGGTCTGGAAAAGACTTGCTTTCTGAGCTGAAATTTGCTTCTTTGCCCGCCCCCCCATTCTTTATGCGTTGACTTATCCATCAAAAGTTGCACCAGGTGAATCAGCCTTGCTCTTTGCCACCCCCCACCCCCACAACCCTTCAGCTGGTTTACTCTAGGACATGATGTCTTTGTACCCTTATCTCTTAACAAACCACAAAGACCCTCTGCAAAGCATATCTCGGGTTGGTTTAATCTGGCATAGACAGTCAATGGGGAGAATCTTCCCCTGATGTCTCACTGCACCCAAAGTCGTGTTAATTGGCACTCGGGCACCGTCTGTCATGTCTTGTTGCTTAATTAAATTCACATTTGTTTTGAGTGTTCCTTTCACTCTGCTATTTTTTATGCATGAGAGGATAAAAACAAATGAGGAAAACATTTTATAGTTAAATTAGTTTGAGGGAAACGGTCCTGAATCATAACTCTTTATTGTTCTGATGGCCTTTTATTCCAGTGTCTGTTTTCCAACAAAACCACAATGCGGTTGATTATTGCCCTGCTTTTCCTCTTCCTGACCAGTGTCTAACCTTGGCCTGGGATGCTAATTTGTACTGTATAGCCGCCTTCTTGAATCAGAAGTATAATAATAACAACAGTACTTATATGCCAATAAAGATTCCTATCTCTTCAAGACCCTTTACATCCACTAGCTTAGTATTCTTCAGACTGAGCTCAGTACTCTCCTTCACATGACCTTCCTTTTCTTTTTTGTTTTTTCTGCCTCTGATACCATTTGATAGTCATTTTCCTGAGTGAGAGTTTGAGCACAGGTCAATTTTATTTCTGATGTGAACTGCATTGAATAAAAAGCATTCAGTTTTCAAGTAGGTATTTATCACTGTATTATCAACAAGAGAAATTATTCACAAATGAACAGGAAATCTCACCAACTTTGATAAATTAAGGTTGTTGTATGGAATAACCCCTATAAGCATATAATTTGGAAATAAAAAAAACCCATCCATGTATGGTTTATATATTAGATGGATGGTAAAGATTTCTTTTACTTAAGGGTGAGACCTGATGGAGGGATTAAAATCAGGTTCGACATTAGATATTATAAAATCCATTTTGCAATTAATAAGTACTTACTTGCGTTAACAGCTATCCCATAGGCAACCAGTTTGTGGAATTTGAGGTTTTTGTCTAATTGCCTCCTCCAGGGTCCTCTGCAGCACTACAGCAAAAACAAATAAGTAAAAGCCTGATTCAGGGGAAGGTCCCAATGACAACCTTGTCTTAAGAGTTAAGAGATGAGACAGGAGAATCACGAGTTCAAAGCCAGCCTCAGCAATGGCGAGGCGCTAAGCAACTCAGTGAGACCCTGTCTCGACATAAAACACAAAATAGGGCTGGGGTTGTGGCTCAGTGGTCGAGTGCCCCTGAGTTCAATCCCTGGTACAAAAAAAAAAAAAAAAGAGTTAAAAGAACAAGATTCAGCTCTGCTGCTAAATTGCTCAGGGTGAGGCTACAGGACATGAAAGTTCGCAGCAATTAGTCAAACAGTCAAACAAAAGATTATTGTTTACTTCCTTGAAATTTCAACTCAATAAAAATTATTGAATTGGTAGTTCTCTGGCTGTAATTCAAAACTCTTGAGTAAGGCCTCTCCTGTGCGTGCTTGAATGCAGCTACTTTATTTGGAAACTGAGGATGATAGCCTTTATCCTCATCCATGGAGTTTAAGTAATCTAGAAATTTATTCCTTTCTGTGCAAAAAGGGCACTATATGCATGTATATCCAATATTCATAAAATGATTACAAAAATAAATTATTTCATCTTGTAAAGATTATCAAAGGTATGATTTCCTGTATGTTATTGTTTAAGATGAAATACAGGGAAGGTATTCAGTGCAATGATGCCAGAATAATTAGGAAATATCCCAACATGCCAGAGCAATGTTAAAATCAAGATCCATGTACCGCGATTGTGCTTGGGGTGAGAGCTCAGACATCTCCTGGGCGACTCATCTCAATTGTATGTTTGTCTTCTTTCAATCAGAAATGGTAACAGTCCAAGCTGTTGTGATGCTTCCATTTCTATGGAGCAAATGCACCAAGAAAAGGTGGAGCCATGTTGGAAGTTAATGGCCAAAGCCAAAGCCAAATGAAACTGATTTTCAGCATTAGCCACTCTTTTCTCTTATTCAGAGAAACAAACGGAAGTTAAAGAGGATTCCTGGGCACGTCTGAGTAAAGTACATGTTTGTTTTCAGTAGCTCTTATATTTGTAAGTTGTAACAACTGAGATGATTTCAAATATTTTAGTACTTACAGTGCTTGCTCCTCTCATGAATGAAATAAGGTTTCGGCTGACAGGTAACAGAATTAGCATGCAGTTAAAATTCAGGCACAGTGCGGACGCTCGTGCCCACGCCAGAGTCGACTGTCCATAGATGAAGACACACAAAAAAAAGATACAGTGAAGACAAAGAAGACTGGAACAACAGGATGTTCTCTGGAACAATAATGCCTAGTACCAATTCTACTTACTCCTAGCATTGCTCGAGTGTAGTAGAAAGATTCCTCCTCTTCATACCAAAGGTATGTATCAATAAACAGATATAAATTCACTCCCAGCCATGAGATCTAGAGTAGAACAAAAAGAGAATCCAATAATGCTATCTTCAACCTTTCCTCCATCCAGAATCACTTGGGTTCTTCTTTTAGAATGAAACAAAGAGCGTCTCAATATTAATCAGGATTCTCCACATATTTGTTTCTCACAGGTTCATGTTTGGCAGAGATCACAATGGTAAGGTATCATGAACTTGATTTTTAGATACATAGGTCAACCTCAACTAATTTAATGGAAACTACAAAACCTTCTTAGTCAATGTGGCTTGGCAGACAACAAGGAGGAAATCTTTAAGATACTCTAGAAACATTTCAATTTCATAGACTAATTCAAAGACTTCATTTGATTTAGAGAAACACTTAGACATTATGCAAAAACAAACCACTTGACTTTAAAAATAATTAAAAATGAACTCAATCGGAAAACAACTTTGCACGATTCTATAAGGATAAATTAAATACATCTGCTGAATGTTTTCTAACATGTTTTAGTCTTTTAACGGAAGCAATGTTTTAAGACTTCAAATGCCCCTCTCCAAGTCATCCTAACAATCAGACTCTTCAGTGTGTACATTTAAAGAAAAATGTCAAAAATGACACTTACTACTATTGTGATGGAGAGACTCTCGTTCAAAATCCAGCAGCCCATCATGGCCCTTTTCCTCTTTGCCATCAGCCGGTGACTCGTTGCAGTCACTTGAGCCTGGATGTGTGTGCTTAAGAAGGGTCTCCCTACTCAATCACTTTGCCTTTTAGTCCTGGGAAGCACCTACTGGATTTGAGGAATTTCTAATTAAGGACCGCCTGCCACAGGCAATCAGCACACTGACATGCCTCCTGACCTGAGTAAATACAAGGCAGGTCTCTGTCTAGTGATTCCTTTCTTCAAAGATTTCATAAGAAAAGAAAGCTTGTTTTATTAAATTGTCCTCATGTACTTTATATCCCATTCATTTTCTACATGATTGCAGTCTAGATGGTATTAAGTCTACATGTAAAACTGGGAAATAATGGAAGGGCTGCAGGCTGCAGGCAGCAGAACACTTCCACCCCAGCTTCCTCTACTTTATTTTTACTTCTTCCCTTCTTTCCCCCCTGTTTCAAAAAAGCTGTCCAAAGAAGATATACAGTGAGGGCTAAATATGAATTAAATGATCATTTAGAATATGGTGGGGAAAAAGATTCTAAGAAATATCACAGATAGGAAAAGTCTTACAAATCTAAAAGTGTGATTATTAAAAAATGAGCCTTTTTTTAGGGGGTGGGGAGATTGATGGAACAAAACTTATTTCCTACCTAAGCCCATTTAGTGCACCCAGGAGATAAGTGAGACTATCTTCTCATTCTTTGGCAATACCAGAAGTAGCTGCATTTGAACCTGCTTATACTCTGATTTTGTATTGTCATAATTATTAAAATATAATGATTATGCCTTTACTTTGGTAGGCAAAATTATCTCAATTGAAGCAATTTTCTGGCTAGTTCTGGCCCAAATATTCCATTTCAAATTTTCAGATAATTAAGATGAAAATAGAAGATTTGTATCATTTGGATAATTGCCAAAGCTTTCCGTGTTTTCATAGGGTAGGTCAATTTTATTGTCCTAAAAGATTAAAAAAAAACAAACCTGTAAATCTGGTAAGAGCAGTAGTTGTGAATAATTTTGACCCATATATATCCTGGCATTTAGTTAAGAACTTTTAAAGTTTTGTTTAATTAAATCATCCATTGCCTCTAGCAGGGTAGACATTATAAACCCCATTACTCTAATGTAGAAAGAAGCTCAAATGAAATAATCTGCTGAAGGAGTAGTGGACTCGAATTCAGCTCTCTCTGACCCTAGCTTTTTAAATTTTGTCCATTACCTTTTAATGCTTTATTTGTAAACTCCCAGTATATGGATCTGTGCATATAAACTACATAATAGATACAAGTTACAGTCCTATAAATCAGACCATTTAAGTTGTAGGAATTAATTTAATTTAATTTATTAATTATGAATATGTTATGTGTGATCAAGTATATTATTTCTACATAATGCAACAAATAATTGATCAGAAAACAAATTATCCTATTAATCATGTATTTTTTATTCTACATTTTGTGATGCTTTGATATCTTGAGCCTGCAGTGGTTTGAATGTGTCCCCAGACTTGTTGCAAACTTGATCCCAGTGAGGTGGTGTCGGGAGGTGGGGACTAATGCAAGGTGATCAGGTCAGGATCCATGAATGGATTGACACCATTATTGTGAAAGTGCGCTCCATATAAAGGAAAAGTCAGCCCCGCTTTTGCGCACTCTCTCTCTCTCTCCCGCTCTCTCTTCCCCTCTTTGCACTTCTACCATGGCTGACAAGGTCAGAATGCCCTTGCCAGATGCTGCTTCACCTTGAACTTCCCAACCTCTAGAACTGTGAGAATGTAAATTCCCATTCTTTATAAATTATCCAGCTTTAGGAATTCTATGATAGTAGCACAAAATGGACTAAGGGTCTTACAGACTTGGGCAGGGGTACTTCCTAATTAGAGTAGTTAGCTAATTCCTAGTGATTAGTTAACAGTTAGCTAATTCCATGCTACTTGCCTATAAACTCCTTTAAAATCCAAACTAACCAATACAGTGTAGTGTTCATACCTCCTAACCACTTCCTGTACCAAATTCTCACACACCAAGCCAAATTTTCCTCTGTCCTGAGTCACCCCAGGTCAGGTAGTGATCACCTATCGCCCAGAGCCTCCTGCAGTTATTCAAACTATCCAATCCTCGGCCCGCTCCAATACTGATAGGACCTTGCGCCTTCTTCCTGTGGAAGCCAGAATAAATCTTTGGATCCATAATTTCCTCCTGCTTCTTCTGATTCCTGATTAATCTGGTGCATCCCCACATGGCTCTGTGACGTGGAGTGGCCCTACTCTTGGGACTAAGTAATAAACACTTCTTTCAAGGGAGGTATCTTTATGTCTGTCATCTCACCACATCTAAGTACAAGTCCCTGATACATTGGGGGGGAGGGGTACCAGGGAATGAACTCGGGGACACTCAACCACTGAGCCACATCCCTTGCCCTATTTTGTATTCTATTTAGAGACAGGGTCTCACTGAGTTTCTTAGCACCTTGCTATTGCTGAGGCTAGCTTTGAACTCCCAATCCTCCTGCCTCAGCCTCCCCAGCCACCCGGATTACAGGCATGTGCCACCACGCCTGGCCAGATACATTTTAAAACACTTTTATCTGTGAACATCTAGAGATTTGGACTTGCAGGTTCAGCATTTTGATGAAGAAGTGAACTTTCTACATGTTCTCCAGCCTTGACTGTGAGTTACTAGTCTGAGCCTCAGTTTTTGCATTATTTAATGGCATTGATTATAATACCTACCTCATATAGCCAATGCTGCTGCTGCTTCACCTCCAGGTACACACACACCTACCAAAACCAGAGGCAAGCAACATGGTGCTTCTTTTGGAGAAGTCTTAGGTTTCACAGTAAAAAATTTATCGATTTATATCTCCTTAGAAAAAGGCATTATGTTTTAAGAATTTCCCCCTCTAGAAATATATAAAAGCACAGGTATTTCGGTAGCATTCACTTGAGATAAGAGTGCAGTTAGTGAAATACCTTCCATAGTTTTTTAACAATGAGCAATATGAAGATGTAGTCTTTATATTCAATGCTTTAAGCCAGTAATCTTCCACGATGAAATGATTTGTGATTTCTGAAGTGTTTAGGATTTACATATCTTAGAAGCCTTCTTCAGTTGAGTTTTGAAAGTTAATTTGGAGAGAATATATCCAGAATTTTGTACTGTCTTCGATTTTAGATTAATGAGTGTGAAGAAGTGTTAAAATTTCCCAGCCTTCTGTAGTCTTTACACACTATTATAAATGAGAGATACATATGGCTTCATGGTTTGGAGCACTCATGCCCCCCAAAGGCTATGTGTTAAAGGCTTGTTTGCTAGACTGTGGCACTAGGAAGTGGGGATCTAGTAGAAAGAAGTTAGATTACTGGGCCAGGCCCTTCAGGGGATGTTGGGACCCTAGCCTTTTCCTCTGTCTTTTTACTTCCTGGCCACTACAGGTGAACAGACCTCCTCTGTCACATGCTCCCCACCATGATGTTTTGCTTCACCACTGGCCCAAAGACATGGTGTCAAGAGACCATGGACTGAACCGTCTGAAACCATGAGCTAAAATAAACCTTTCTTGGTTTTAAGTTGTTTACTGTAGGTATTTTGTCAGCAACAGTAAGTGAACTAACACATGCTGGGGAATAATGTATAATCATTGTTTTGTTAGTTGCTTAAAATACTTTAGTACTACAGCCAAAATACAACTTAAAAGTTTATGTTTAAAATTTGATCTTTATATGCTTCATCTTTATTCCTAAAATGTGATTTGTTTATTCCTCATTTTAAATGTGTAAAGAACATCATGTTGTAGTGTAACTACTATTCACTTGTCGTGTACAAAATTTCTTAATGGTTGTTTTGTGAAAATATGACTCATGATTTAACTTGAATGTTTTCTTCGTAAATTTTATTTTTGTAGAACTTGGAATGATTTTTAGCTGACTCATTTCAAAGAATCATAAGTGAATTTTAAATTAGGTTCAAATTCATTCAGAGCTCAGTAATTTGGCATACCAAAATCCAATTCAGTCTAGCTTTCAGGGTCCTTTATAAAAGCACTAAATTTTCACAAATGAGGCATTAGGTCACTCTTATTATTTGTTAAGTTACCTGGTAAAAGTTTGAGGGGTGCGTGTTAAGCCTAAAAGGGGTGCCTCAGTTTTTACTTGGTTGAAGCAATCTATATAGATGCAGATTACAAGTTAAATCAAGACTGAACGATTCCAGAGAATCAAGGACACAGTAAAGGGGCTGCTTTAAGAAGGAAGGAAATTGTACAAAATCTCTGAAATTATATCAATGCTCAGAATTTGGTTTATTTTTATTTAATTATTTTCATCACTAATAGGTGGTGCCCTTTCTCATGTCTCACAATTGTCTTAGAACAGAAGTGAAATTTGCCTTGTTTATTTGCAAAGTGGTGCTTGTTCTGATGAAGTGGGTTTGCTGGTTGGCTCTCCCAGCCCACCACAAAAGAGAATGGGGTTTTTGTTCTCTGTAAAGCTCACCAATCGCAATTCCTCATAGTGGAGGAAGTAAAGGGGGATAGAGCAAATGTTTGCAAAGGCAGGTTAATTGCTCATATATTTGAATGCAGACTGTACTAACCTTGCTGAATTCCTGAACTGGATGTATTGCATTATATTTTTAGTTCCTTTTAGTTTTTTAGTTGATCGGTTGACCCAACAAAGAAACACTTTGATCCTCAAGGGCAAGATTGATCACCTAGTAGCTTCTGCTGCTGCATACTAAAATCTAGGTTCCCTGTGGATACAGCAGCATTCATACAGTATAAAAATAGCATTGCCAAATTAGCCTCTTCTAAGCATTAAACATGTTCTTGCCTTTCCCTAAAAGCATATATAAACATTGAAGCATTAAGGTGAAAAGAAATGAAAAAATAAAGAAAAAAATTGCTAACACATAGAATTCCCAATCCTTACATGATTATTTTGAGAAGCATTGACTGTGACAATTATGTAATTATATTGAATAAATCCTATGTTGAATAAATTCCATCTTAAAGAAAAATAGAATAAAAGAAAAAAAGCGTATATATGAAAATAGCTGAATGTAAAATAAATCTAATTAAATCTATCACCAGCACCCTAACTTCTGTCAATTTAAACATACCGTGTATTTATTTTAGGAAATATGTTTTCACAATTCCGTTGCTTGTAAATGGCTTGTATCACAAATGTGGTTGACCCTCCTCAGTTCAACCTTTCTCCCCTCCCCATGAGTCTTCGGCTTATCCGACGCTCTTGCAATTTCAAATGAATACTTGCTGAGATCACTGCTGTGTGCATCACACAATTGTAGGCACAGTGGGGTTTTGAGGTCTTGCTTCTGCTATTGAGAACCTGTGACTGTTGGGGAGGTGACAGGGATGTGTGCAGCAACTGAATAATCATTTAAAGGCAAGGGCCTCCTGAGTTGTAGAGATCACACACCTGGGGCCTCCCGAGCACAGAGAGATTGCCGACCCTCTTTTTCAGGTCCTCTGAGCCTGGAACTTCAGTGTTGCATTGGCTTCCCACATGCCTGCCTTCATCTTCCTCAATGCTCACAGACGTTTACAGCACATTTCTTCTTTCTATGCACCAAGTCACTAAAACCCTTCTTGAAGCCGTTCGGAGAACCTCGATGCTTGGTTACCTGAAGATTCATAAGAAACCAGAGTGACCAATTCAACATTTCTTACCCTAAACTTAAAGGCACTATTCAAAGTCTCCTATTTTGCTAGCTTTAACTTCTTGGCTTAAAAATCCGGCAAAAGCCAGAATTATCATGGTCTTTAAATGTTATAGATTGTGTCTAGCACACATCAGAAGTTAGTTAATGCTAAATAAGAAATAAAGAACCACATTCATTTCTGTGCTTCTCTTCTCAGCACACGAGACAATTCTATACAAACCCCCACACAGAGTGGCAGGGATTCTAAAGTAGTCAGTGGCTTTCATTAAAGTTTGAAAGCACAAGGAAAGTTTCCCTCTCCAGGTAGTGAATCATTCGACTTCTGAGTTCAGGAAAATTTAAAGTTTAAGAAGGCTAGTCGAGAAATCCCTCCTTTGCATATCCAAGCTGTTCATCTCTCAAAAGTCAAAGTGGATGCCAGAATTCCATAGATTTCATTTTTCAAGATGAACATTCATATTTGAACATATTTCAAGCCAGATGGTTTACAGTTCATGTATTTGTTGGCATTTTCCTGCCACAACAACTAAATATTGAAGACACATATTTGTGATGAGAAGAGCACTTCCAACCGTCCTTTCCCGCTGCTCTTCACGCTGCGTGCACAGTCGCCCCCCAGCCTCCCTCCCTGCTGGCTGCTGCGGAAGCTCTGCGGTGGCAGACCTTGAATTACACCCATTTGATTTAATAGACAGGGGATAGGTGAAATAACATAAAACAAGCCTCCTGCAAATAAATACTTCTTGTAACAGTCATCAATTTTCTGGTAGCAAATAAGAAGGCAAATGAGTATCTATTGAAACACTGTTTTCACGATCCGTTTGGACAAGCTGGAAAGTTTACTTTCCATCCTTTTGGAATTTTCCAAGCAAGTTTGCCAAACGGTGGGACTGTTTGATCAGAGTTCAGAAAAGAACAGGCAAGTCAGACAAATGTTTCATATTTTTTAAAAATAAAACCATCAGATATGGAAGTCAGGGCTGGGGGAGGAGTGTACATCTGTCCTCAAGGTCACCAATGCCAGTCAGCAGGTGCATTAGTGTGGCCTCTTCTAGGATGAAGTCGGTCTTTGTTCATTTGTCATCTCATGTGCAATTTATTCTTTTTTTCTACCCAACTATTAATATGTGTATTGATAGTATTTTAAAGATTCATTTTGTTGACAAAAGGCCATTAGGAAGCTGAATCAAAACAATACAAATTTTTTAAAAATGGAAAAGAAACACACAGCCATCACCATCCAGTGACCCAGGACAGGTGCACACAACAAGACACAGCAGTTATTTTTAGCAATGGTTTGCAGAGTCCCATGTTTTAAATAAATATTCCTAGAATCATGATTCTCAAGCAATGAGTGAATCCTTAGGGTTCATTTACTGCCATTTCCTCATTTTGAAGAGAAAACAGAGAGCAGGGAAGTTAAGGGACCGTACTTCTGGTGAGTGGAGAAAGGAGACCGAAGCTGTGTGGTTAGTTTCTTTGACTCTTTACACTGCACCTCTGCTTTCTTATCTTTGCTACACACAGTGGACAGAGAAGAAGGAATCAGCAGAAGTCGTCTTCCTGAGAGCTCACTCAGGAGCGGGATCCTAGGCAATGGAACCTGGGAAGTGCTAATAGGAGGATCTTTCCATTTTCTAAAAGCCAGGAAAATGGGTATTTTGGGAGGGCCTTTCAGGAGCCAGGCATCTTGTATGCTGGGTACTTAACCCTCACAGGCTTATGAGGAAGGCACCGTGAGCATTGTTTTATAGATGAGGATGTGAAGATTCAAGAGGCTAAAGAACTCTTCTAAGAGGAAAAAGCTGAGTTGCAAGCTCATTGTACCCAAAACCCAATCCTGTGGTCTGCTGGCCTGGCCATGTCACTTCTGAGTCCCAAGCACAGATGCTTGATGACAACTGCTGATGACAACTTCCCGTATCTGCACGAATGCTTCTGTTTTGATTGGCGTCCAGAGCTACAGGCATTTTATGGTGGCCTGGCTGATTAACTTGAATCAATAATGAAAAATGTTATTCAGAATGACTGGAGTCATTAAGCTGTGTTTTCAGTCCCATAGAAAGAGAGGATCAGTCATCGGGTACTACTCTGCTCTCCCTCACTGACAGCACAGTTCTTGGAAGAGTGTACATTTAATATCAAATATTTAAACATTGTGCTTAAAAGGTGAATTTTCCCAAGTGAAGAACATGATTTTGTAGGACAATGACTTGAAGAATTGCCTTGTTCCTGCTATGGAATTTAAAAGTAAAATTTATTGTCCCCGTTCCCATATTTTAACAATTCATTTCAGCCAAGAAGAAGAAATAAAGTAATTGCTCAAGACCCACATTACAGTGTTTAGAAGTTGGATTTTTTTTTTTTTTAACAGTACTAGGGATTGAACTGAGAGCCTCATGCATATTAGGCAGGCATTCTACCACCAAGCTACATCTCCAACCTCTGAATCTTCAACAAGACAATAGACGCTTTATAAGTATGTTGACAATCAGGTGTATTGATCTCGAGTTGCTTGTGATGCCTGGTTCCTCTTCCATTTCCTTCTCCATGTAATGTCAGCCCTCCCAGCTAAAGTTAAGTTTCACTGGAATTGCAGGTGCTACAAACTGACAGTCCCTAACTGTACATTTTCAGTTTATCAGTTCAAAGACTCTTCTAGGAGATTGGGGACCCTGGATTCCACAGGTGAGGTATTCTCCCACACATCCAGTGTGGGTGAGGGAAAGAGTTTCCCTCCAGAGGGATGGGCTGGCTGAGAAATAAAAGCTAAGAAGATAGTACTACGAAATAACCACAGGACACAGAAATATAGTTTCAGAGTGGGGGCAGCAAGGGGCCAAGCTGACTGGATGGATGCAGCTTCTAACAAAGAAAGCCTAGCCTCTTGCTTTATTTGTATGGGAATAGATCAAAGGGGTTTGATAGAAAGTTCTTTGCAGAAACAAAATAGTGGTGGGGGCAGGTAGGCTGCTTGGTTCCTAACAGGTCACGGCCATCTCTGGTGCTGCTGGAGATCTTTTGGCAGAGCTGAGTGGAAGTTCACATGTATCAGGCCATCTCTTTAGCAGGATTGCTGCTGTGAGTTCCCAAAATACCAGATCTTCCCACTCATTGGCTATGATCCACACCAGTTTGGTCCGCGCACATTTCATTGGTGGCTTCCTGCAAGGTATCATGGCTGTACATCATTTGATTAACTGATATTGGTTGTGATGAAAACAAATTTGGAATTTGTAGGGCAGGTCAGAAAGTCAGGTAAGAATTGATGCTGCACAGCATCACTTCTGCTGGATGACAGGCTGAAGGCTCGGGCAGGATTTCTACCTTGCTCTCTTGAGAATTCCTTCTACTTGGAAGAGCTCAATCTTTGCTTGTAAGGCCTTCAAACGGATTGGGTGAGACTTCCCCACATAAGAGTAACCTGTTTTGCTCAAAGTCTACTGATTGATATGTCAATCATCTCTTTAAAAAACAAACAAACAAACCCAAAATACTTTCAAAGCAACATCTATATTGTGGTTGACCAAACAACTGGGAGCCATAGCTTAGTCAAGTGGACATGTAAAATTAACAGTCTCATGCCTCATAAATTCACTCTTTTGAGGATCAGTTCAAATATGACCTCCTCTGTAGGATGTCTTTCCCTGAAATAATTTCAGTCTAGTGTGAAAGGTTATAAAAAGGAGGTGTGGTAGCTCAAGGAACAGCAGTGCCACCAGGGGGCAACAGCCTGCTCAGCTTGGGGAATAAGGAGGAAACACATTTCAGTGACTTATCATTTAATCAGGAAGGAAAAGATATGAAGGGTTTTCCAGGTAGGGGGTGTTAACCAATGTTTTGTCACTGTGACAAAATGCCTGAGAAAACATTGAGGAAAGATTTATTTTGACTCACAGTTTCAGAGGTTTCCATAGTCACTTGGCACCATCACTGTGGGTTTGTGGAAAGGCAGAGTATCACAGCGGGGAGGGTATGGTGGAGCAAAGGTGCTCACCTCATGGCAGCCAGGAAGGGAAGAGCAATTGAGAAAGGAAGAGGCCAGGGACAAGGTACAGTCACCAAGGGCACACTCTCAGAGACCCATTCCTACAACTAGGTCCCAAGTCCCAAAGTTTCCACTACCTCTCAGTAGTCCATACCGATTATCAGTGGATGAATCTGCAGATGAGGTTGGAACCCTTATGAGCCAATCATTTCACAGAAGTCCTGCTTCAGATCATTGCTGTATGGTGGACCAAGTCTTTAAACCATGAGCCTTTGGGAGAAGTTCCGGATTTAACCATAAAGCAGGGGAAGCAGCGGTTGCAAAAGCAGTCACAAAACCACAGGGGGTGTGAGGGAACACCAAGCAGGTAAACAGGTCAAAGGTGAAGACCAGACAGGTGAGAGAGGACATGGAGAGGTAACCAGGGCCAGGTCACTGAGTTTCCTAGGGCCATCATAACAAATTACCACCAAGTTGGCAGCTTTAAACAGCAGATTTTATTCTCTTACAGTTCTGGAGGTAAGAAATCTAAAATCAAGGGGTTGGCAGTGTTGCTTCTCTCCAGAGGACCTCAGGGAGAATCCCTTCCATGCCTCTCTTGAAGTTTTAGTGATGGCTGGAAATCCTTAACTTTTCTTGTTGTGTTAATCAGCTTTCCATCACTGTAACAAAACACCTGAGACAATCAAGTTAAGAGGAAGAAAGGTTTATTTTGGCTCATGGTCTCAGAGATTTCTCTCCCTGGTTACTTGGCCATGTTGCTTTGGGCCTGTGGTGGCATACAACATCTTGGTGGGAATGTGTGGCAGAGGAACTTTGTTCACTTTATGGGGATGAGAAGAAAGGGGCGGGGGCAGAACAGAGGGAATGAATGAGAGGAAAGGGCTAGCTTCCTGACATTCTTTTTCAAAGGTACCCTCCCAAGGACCTAACTTTCTTTCCCTGAGCTCCACCTCCTAAAGCTCCAGCACCTCTCAATAGTGCCATAGGTTGGTGGCTAAGCCTTTAGTGTCATGGCCTCTGGGGACATTTAAGATCCAGCCAATAATGCTTGGCTTGGGGCAGCGTGATTTAGTCTCTGCTTTTGTTCTGACATGGTCTACTTCCCTCTGGGTATATCTCTGTCTTCTCCTTTTCTTTTACAAGCTCGCCCACCATGTATAAGACTGCCCTAATCCAGGATGTTGTCTCCTTGAGAGACCTCCATTATATCTCAAAGATCCTTATTCCACATAGGACTATATTCTGATATCCCCAGTGGACATATCTTTGGTGGTTCCAACTCAATGCACCACTGTCTTGTAGGAGAATTAATACATCTGGATCTGACCCTGTATTCAGAGACCACAGACTCAATCCCCAGCAACCATTGTCAATTAGTCAAGGTGGGCTTGGGGCACCTGCTGCAGACTGACAGACTGTACATATTATCTCCTTCATATAAAAGGGCAGCTTCTGCTTCGCTCCAGGAGTGTGGAGCAACATTATTCTTTTTAATTTTTGAAGAAAAGTCAGATTTTTATAATTTTATACAAGATATCATGACTTTGAAATTTGGAAACACTTAAATTAAAACAAATACAAGTCCAATATACAGTATGAGCCCAGAAAACATATCTGTTAGTTGGAAATGTCTCATGCCCCTCAGTTTCGGATTGTCACTGTAGGGAATGATAAGTACTGTGAAAGCATGAAACACAGAGGTACTGGCCCCAGACTTCTATAGCAAGAAGATGATCTGGAGGTCAGGGTGGAGGGTGGACTGGCCGGAATGAATCTGAAAGCTGGAGGCCAAGTAAGAAGTCATTGCAATAGACCGGAGGAGGGCACATGAAAGTTAGCTCAAGGAGTGGCAATACCTACCACATTGCTGAGCCTCATGTGAATGCTTACTGAATAAAAATGTGAATTAAAGGACATTTAGAAAATCAACAACATGAAATAATAAAATTTATGGAGGCAAAAATTTTTCTTATGGAACTCTTTCAAATATCAAAGAGTTCTTTTTTCTCTTTTAAGAACTAGATCTATCAACTATCACTCTGCTTTCATTTTCAAATGAAAAATATAACCATATACATAACTAATTAAATTAATATAGCTTATTATGACAAAAATAATTTCTTTTAACTTTGTGGACAGCACCACATTTTATATTAAGGCGCTAATACTCATAACTATATGATTTTGAAATCAGCCAAGCTTGAAAAATTATTGTCTCTGACATTCCCAATGATCAAAGCAACCCCAATTATAATATTATATTAACCAAGCTGAAAAATAGTATTACAATTTCTAACCTTTCTGAACTGTAATTAGTCATCTAACTATGTATCCAAATTTATTTGATATATTTGCATAGTTAATTAATTATGACTTATTTAAAAGTATTCCATTTGTAAAACTTTGCTCTGCTTAGCCTGGAAATCAAATTGCCAAGGTATAAATTTATTTTTAAATATGTTCTTTAAATTGTGTTAAGATATATTTAAGAAATTGAAAAGATACAATTCTTCCTCTTCATAAAATTTAGGCTTTTAAGAAGACATGGAGGCTACATTTGAGGAATCTGGTAAATTCAATGCCAAGACACATGAAAAGCCTCAAAATCTCCTTCAGAACAAATGACCAAATAATGAACTGATGATAAGATAGTGCTCCCCAAAAGTGCTTGATGCACACCCAGAGAAAAAGCTTTCAAACTTAAGGGATAAATGCTTTTAAGGGTGCATTTATGCATCAAAGTCAAATTAGCAATAAAGCATTCCCATTGGGTACCAAAAACTTAAGTATCATCGGGGCTGGGATTGTGGCTTGGTGGTAGAGCACTTGCCTCACATGCGTGAGTCACTGGGTTCGATCCTCAGCACCACATAAAAATAAATAAATCAAGATATTGTGTCCATCTACAGCTAAAAAAATATTAAAAAAGAAACAACTTAGGGTATCATGCCCAAGGTCAGAATCTGACAGAAGCAGGATTAAAGTATAAAAATCCCTTGAAATGACTACCAGAAAATAAACTGCATGCAAATTTACCTGAGCACAATTTCCAGGTGAGAAATTTGATCAATCATTCAGATGCTTACAATTACCAAAATATCTGGATGAGGAAGGCTTCTGGGTTCCACCTATCTTTTCTCCTCTGTGTGAACATATCTGAAAGTTTGCTTTTGGAATCTTCTGATCATGACTGTGACCTTAATAGATGCAGGGAACAACACTACTTCAAACACATAGACATGCCAGCTAAAGTAGTCCCAACTATTAAGAGATGCATATGGGGCTGGGGCTATAGCTCAGCGGTAGAGCGCTTGCCTTGCATGCGTGAGGCCCTGGGTTCGATCCTCAGCACCACATACAAAGCAATAAAATAAAGACATTGTGTCCATCTACAATTTAAAAAAATTAAAAAAAAAAAAAAAAAGAGATGCATATGCAGGCTTATGACCCAGGTGGAAAACTTCAAGTACCTAAATGAAGAAGCCTCAATAGTGGTGGCAGGTGGGGGTCCAGGTTGGAACTTTGCCTCAGGACCTGCAAATTATAGATGCCCCTTGAACACCCGAGAAGGAGGACCAGTCTTCCTGCCTGTAGTAGTCTGTTTTCTGTTGCTGTTACCATGATGTCCAGACAGGCTAAGTTTTAATGAAGAAAGGTTTATTTTGGCTCACAGCTCTGGAGGTCCAAGGTCAACAGGCTGTATTTGGTGATGGCTTTCTTGCTGGCAAAGAGCCAAGGAGGCAGAGGGCATTATGTGAGAGTTGTGTCTCTTCTGGTCTCTCTTGTACACCCCTGGATTCAATTGTGAAGGCTCCACTTTAATGCCTTTATTGAATCCTGATCATCTTCCAGGTGCACCCCCACCTCTGAACACCATAGATTATTGTTTCTACCCCGTTTTCCCCCCCTGGTACTGGGGTTTAAACTCAGCAGTGCTTAGCCACTGAACTATATCCCCAGCCTTTGTTATTTTATTTTTTAAATTTAGGAATGTGGTCTTGCTAAATTGCCAAACTTGGCCTTGAACATGCCATCCTCCTGCCTCAGCCTCTCTCTGGAGTAGCTGGGGTTGCAGGCATGTGCCACTGCACACAGCAGTTTCCACCCTCAATATATCACCATGGTGATTAAGTTTTAATACCCAAAGCCTCAGAGGATACACCTAAACCATATCCACCATAGCATTACCTAATGGAGGAAGATGTGAGATCCCTACCCTGTGTTAATAGGAATGGGAGAATGTGAAGCCAGGAAAGAATGGAACATTCCAGATCATGGGAGAAAACAGAATCACTGGAGTCAGATCTCTAAATTATACTGCAAGTTGAAGAAGCACAGAGCCACAAATTACTATAAAAATGTTTCATAACTAGTGAAACTTTAGGCATGGGTGAACATCCCATAGAAGGCAGGACTCTAATATTGAGCTTCCCTTGAGATTGAAAGATACCTTTTCATATAGGTATTTGATATATACAAGGTTCATCACAAAGGAAGACATGGACAGTAAGTTGGATAATTACCTTCTAAGTGAATGGTCAAAATAAAATAATAATTATATGCAGAGGAATTATTTCAAGTTATTTTTGAGAAAGTAATTTGCCTACAGTTTGTGATGCATCTTTGTAGGACAAAAAGAAGTCAAACATATTTTTGCTGGCAATATTACTCTGAATGTCGCATGTATTGAAGGGTAAAGACAAGGGGCATTTATCTTGCTGCCATTGAGATCCAAGGTTTTACGTGTGGGGAAAAAAAAGGGATACCGATGTGAGATCCACAAGGTGAAGCAGCAACTCTGTAATTATGGATTTGAATTAGAATGATTAGTAAAAGGTCATAACACATTTCATCTAAGTGATTATTTTCTTGCTGTGTTCACTGGAAAAGTCTAGAAAAAAAGAAGAGCAGCCAAGTGTCAGTGGGCAGTGAGCATCCCTTGGATCAGGTTCTGGTTTCTAAATGCCATTCATCAATAAAACCACGAGGAGTCCATGGGGAAGGGCTGAGTCTAGGTTTTGCTGGACTGGAAGTTGATAACAGCCTGGAATATCTAATCATAGCAGAAACCGAGAAAGCTATTAGAGACTCCAGCTCACATGTCAAGGCGAATTCAGGGCCCCAGTGAAAATGTTCCTGCTGGTCAGAGATGAGATAATGTGAGGATCCATAAAGATCCTGATATATCAAATATGGATAAGTGCATTAATTCATAAAGATACTGAACAGGAAGTACTTTAGATGTCACATTTGGAAGCTGTTGAGCTATCAACTTATTATTTTGAAAAATACAAATAAGGGAAAAAATCAAATATTTTTCCTTTTCATTCTGTTGTTCTATTCACACTGCACCTAGGGCAATCAAATCGTTAATGAAGGGAAAGTTTTCTTTTTAGGACTATGGTCTCTAGACTTGTGATTGCAAAGGGAATAATAGAAGTTAAAAATAATCACTTGCCACCCCTAATTGTAACCATATCCCAACTTGAGTGCGTGTATCAGTATTGGCTGTAACACCACAAAAAGAAATTTGACCAGATATTGTACACATTTTTATGGTTCATAATATTGTTGAGTATTTGCCAAACAAAATATGAAACTTTATTTGATCAGGCACCAACCCACTCAGTTTCGTCAAACAAAACACAACTACTCAAAAATTGGAGAAAAGCTACAGATGAGAGAATTAAGAGATTAATAATTTGCAATGTGTGGAACTTAATAAGAACCTGACAGAGAGACAGAACTATGAAAAGTTATGAGATAGTAGGGAAAATTGGACATTGAATGATCTGGCCATATTCTTTTTAAAAAAATATTTTTAGAGATGATAACATAAATGTAGTTATATTTTTCAGAGTCCTCATTTTTTAGTGATATACACTGAAATGTGTATGGGTGCAATGACATAATGTCTGAACTTTTTACTTCAAAATAATCAAGAGATAGGAGGAAGAGGGTGGGATAGCAAAAGATTAGCTCAGAGTGTATCACTTTTGAAACTGGGACAGGTACATGGGAGTTCATAATATTATCTTTTCTAATACTTTCCACAATCAAAACTTCTAGCAAAGGAAATAATAGAGATGTGAAAGAGATTTTAAAACAAATATATTCATAATAGTAAAATAGATATGAAAGGAAGAGAGCCTTTAAATCATAGAATGAAATAATGAAAGATAAGTCAAACAAAATAATAAAGATAAAACCAAAACAACTAACCCAACAATATAAATTATCTTTTAGCATCAGAGTATACTATCAACAAGTGTACAAAATTTTAAAAAATATGTGAAATATGATTTTTGAGAAAGTAGAGACTACTCTAATGTCCTCAAGGAAAATTAGAAGACTTGAGTAAATAGTAATATTTAGAGAAATGAACTAACAATAAAAATTCTATCCTGCCTTTCCTAATCCAATGATAAGACAACAGTTCCAAGTAGATTCATAAAAGAGTGTTGTCGACCCTTTAGAAGAGAACTCTATCTTATAAGAACAGTTCCATGCACATATAATCTTTTTTCCATGCTCATATAATCTTTTTTAAAAAAATTTTAGTTGTTGATTGACCTTTATTTATTCATTTATTTATATGTGGTGCTGAGGATCGAACCCAGTGCCTCCCACATGCAAGGCAAGTGCTCTACTATTGAGCCACAATCCCAGCCCATGCTCATATAATCTTGATGACTAAACTGGATAAAGAAATTTTAAAAAGAACATAAACAATTTTGTTTTGAAATATGAGGTAAAATTTCTAAGAAAACCGTATAACAGAATATTGAGCAAAGTGAGTATAAGGCTGTATATGAAATTGTTAGAACCACCTAATGTATATTTGGGAAATGAAAGATTTCTTTTAAGATGAGAAAAATCTCTAAGTATTATTACATTATCAAATTCAGATCAAAATCCACACAATTATCTCAATAGATGGAGAAAATTACTGTATAAGACCAGTACTCACATATAATAAAAATTGAACAAATTAGGAATAGAAGGTTCGGATTGTAAGCTAGGGAGCCTCTAAACACAAAGCTATATCAAACATTATACAAAATGATAAAACAACATTCCCATTGAAGGACTTCATGAAGACTATTCATTATAATCATCTAATCCTGTTCTTACAGACCTAACCAGAGAATACGACAAGAAATCAAACTATAATATTTAGAACTATAGAATCTGATACATGATCCAAGAAAATCAACTGTCAAGCTATTGTTACTAAAAGATTTTATGAAAGTGTCTATATAAAAGGAGTAATGTACATACATTGATACCTTTCCTATTTCTAAAATATAATTAATTAGTAAATCCCATCTGCAATGGCAGCAAAATTTATGAGGTATCCAGGAAAAATTTAACAAAAGACTCAATAGAATCTCATGGAGAAACTTGGAAAACTTTATTGAAGAATATTGATGTAGACTTAGTATTCAAGAGATGTACCATTTTCATGAATAGGAAGACTCACAATCCTAAAAATGTCATTTTTTCTCCAAATCAGTGTTACAATTCAGTAAAATCGTATTTAGAATCCCAAAACTTGGAGTTTGAGAAATGGATGAAAATATTAGTATGGAAAAGTAAAAAGGTCAGAAATTTCTAAGACATTTCCAAAATCAGAATTAAACAAAACAAAACAAAAAGATACATAAGAAGGGACAATTGCCCCATCAGGTAGCAAGACAACAGGAAGCTTAATATCACACACGCAGTGAAAGTTAATGTGAAATTATGAAGTTTGGAATAAAAATATATCATGAATGGGGCAGAATGTAGCATTTCTTCATAGCAGATTCATCTGATGGGAGAACTTAGATGAGAGATTGCATCATGGTGGGAAAAAGAGGAACTGTTAGATCTACAAAGAGCTCATAAGTGGCTTTCTGTAGGGGAACAAATATAATTAGGTCCCTTTCTCACACCACATAGGAATCAATTCTTTGGAGATTAAATGTGTAAAGGCAAAAAATAAGCTTTTATTAAATAGCAGGTCGAGTTATTATCTGAGAATGGAAAAGAATGTCTTGAGCAAGGTACAGAAAGCAGAATTCTAATGGAGATTTATAAATTGGAACCTACCGAAATAAAGTTCTAATATATATAACAATAAGCACAATAGGCAGTTAAAACAATGTGAAAACAGAGAAAATGTTATATGTGACTAGTATATGATTAATATCTTTTTACATAAGGAAAACATAAGGACATTCTAGAACTCCATAGAAAGATGCAAAAAGTCCTCTAGAAAAGTAGACAAATGAAACTGGGCAATTTGTGAAGAAGCCACACATTGGTCAGCATATGGATAAAAGGAAATTTAACTTTATTAATAATCATAAAAATACAAATTGAAGGGGGAAAAGCATCCTTTCTTACTCACTTGGCAAAATTAAAATGGCAGGCTACCTGGTCATGGTGGTGCATGCCTGTAATCTCTGAAGTTTAGGAGATTGAGGCAGGAGGATTGTTGAGTACAAATCCAGTCTCAGCAACTTGGTGAGGTCCTGTCTCAAAATAAAAAAATAAAAGGGGCTGGGATGTGGCTCAGTGGTTAAACACCCCTGGGTTCAATCCTTGGTACAAAAAAAAAGTGAGTTGGCAAGGATAAGGGAAAAGGAATTCTGCAAGCTTCTGGGTAGAGTGTGAATTGTAGCCACTTGGGGAAGCCATTTAGCAGTGTCCTCAACTGAGGCATTGGTTGGTACTTCCTACCATCTAGCAGTTCTTCTAGGTACTGCCTGAAGGAACCTCTTGATACCTGTATCCAAGGAGTGATGGATAAGAAGTTTATTGCAGCTTTTAACGAAGTGATGAATTTTAAACCACCTCAGTCCACAAATCAGAGAATGCATGAAAGGCACTTCATTCTGAGCTGAGTTCATTCTTGTAATTGTCAGTATTATCTTCATGATTCCTAATCAAATCCAGTCCTTGTCCTGTGTTTTGCCATTGATTTGGTCAAATGTGTCTTCCTTGCATTGATAGTGAATTTTTTATGATTGCATTTTGATATGTTCTTATGAATCCTTACATAGGAAAAAATCAGTCAGACATTTTAAATAACAAGGCCCTGATTTTCATATTCCTAATTATGATATCTCTAATTAGTAATCCACAGCTCAGTAGAAAAAAGAAATTCATGGGGGTGGATGGGGGAGGATGTGAAAGGAGAAGTGTTTGAGTTGGAGATTCTGGGAGAAGCTGGGGACTCTAAAGGGCAAGCAAGAATTGATTTGAAAGTCACAGGAAGTAGCCTTACAATACCAAGTTCTAGGCAAAGTTTTTAATCTTCTATTTGAAAGAAAAAGGCCATGTTGTTACCATTAAAACCATTTTTAAAGCATATATAGCTTTTTAAATAGAGTCCTGTTGTTGACTTTTGGGTACGAAGCCTCCAAGATTATTTTCTTCCTTTATGATTACATGTTAATTAAATATTCTGATTACATTACATTGTGATTACATATTCCCTTGCTCCAGTCTTTCCAAAGGCAGCATTTTAGATGATCTTGAAGTAGTCTTTCATAAATTATCACTTAATAAAAGAAAAGAAGCGTAGCCAATTATAATTAAGTGTTCAAGAGCTAACAATTTTTTTTTCTTCTTAAAAATAAGTTCTGGGAAATTTGTGCAGCCTTGTATTCTGAGAGGCTAAAAAAGCCCTACAGCAACTGAAAAACGACATTGTTAAATAAATGAGGTGCAAAATTTGATTTACCTTAATATTGTTACAGTCTGGTGGGGAAAATCCACAATATTCTTCATCTTGTCACTTACAAATTAAAAAAGTATCCATTGTTTATTTCAATCCTTTGAGTCGGTGGCTATCAACATGAGCAGAGATGGCGTGATAGATCCCAGTTTTGCAAGTTAAGGTGCTGTTTTTATCACAAGCATACACATGCATGCTGACATATTTATGTGTACTCCTTGAGGGCAGGCATGATTTGTGTGTGCACATGAGTGTGTGTTTATGTGTGTGAGTGTGCACACACATGCAAAGAACCAGTGAAAGGTATTCCGGTTACAATTCAGGGCAAGTGTCATAGTCCCGCTCACCTGTCTTGAAGAATGAAAAAACTTTTACTTACCTGCAAGTTTGGAAATTTTTATCATGCAGCTAATTTAGGAGAAAAAAATTTAAACTTTTGGTAATTGCTCTACTAAATCATTATTTAGGTTAATGTCATTGTATCCGTTCAGTTTTGGGTCACTTAGGAAGGTAGGATAGAGGTGCCATTCAGGTTCAGAGTTAGTTTAAGCAAAATTAATTATCTGTCTAGTGGTTTATCTGGATTAAGCTGGATCTGCAAATTAAAATTCTGCAGTATATAGTTAGTCCAATACACATGTAAGGATAACTGTGGAAATTTACAATATGGTGCTCCTGAATATTCTAGTGAAAGTCACAATATAGGGATTTTGTTTTGTTTTGTTTTGTTTTGTATGAGAGTTTGAATCTAGAGACTGAACCACTGATCCACATCTCCAACCCTTTTCTGTATTTTATTTAGAGACAGGGTCTCACTGAGTTGCTTAGTCCTTATTAAGTTGCTGAAGCTGGCTTTGAACTCACCATCCTCCTGCCTCAGCTTCCTGAGCTTCTGGCATTATAGATGCGTGTCACTGAGCTGGGCTAGAGTTAGTTTTATGTTGTTATTTACTCTTAAATTTCTAATTGGGTGTTTTCCTTTTGTTTGGGTAACCGCAGGGGTTTATTATCTGGTTATTCTGTGTTGCCAGCCATGGGACTTTTGTGGTGGGACTGATAATTTACAAGTGGGAGGTGGCAGAGTTAAACACAGGGTCAGGTGGAGTCAACAGCTGGGGTTCAAGTGACTCCTGTCCTTCCTCTTACCATCTGGCGACCCCTGGCTAAAGCACGAACCTTCTTGCCTCCCAGTTTCCATTGCCGTTTAAGGGGCTATTTATAATACTTACCTTGCAGGCTGATTATAAAGTTGTACTAAGATGACGTGCATCAATTCCTGGGCACAGTGCAGCCTAGGTACATAAGACCTGTACCTATCATGCAAGGGGAACCAGGAGACGTTACCCAGACATGCCACTCTGGCCTAAGGATTACTTTGAGCTGAAGGCTTTTGAGAAGAAGCAGATATAAGAAAAGTTCCCTGCCCTCCCTCTATTTGCCTAAAAACAGGATATGTGTTAACCCTCCTCCCCTCTCTACCAGGAAGGATCAGAGTCAACTTCTGGAGGTAACTCTATCTTACTACCAGCTTGGACATGGCACCAGAGGAATCTGTGTAGCAAACTTTAGTAACCAGCTTTTATAAACCAATGTTTTCTCAGATATGTAGCCTCCCAGTTTTCTACTCTTTAAAGTCCAAACCCACTTTCCTTGATTCTATTATTTCTCTACAATTTCATTGTTCTTTGTCAAAGATTTGACATAAGCCAGAGTTCTAAGGCACCTCTTTGAGTTGCTCATTCCCTGAATTCCTCCTGTGTATAAGTGAGATGAACATGTTAATGAACATCTGTTTGTTTTCTCTTGTTGATCTCTCTGTCACAGGGGCCCCAGCTGAGAATATAGAAGGTAGAAGGAAAGATGTTTTTTTCCTCCTCATCTACACATGCAACAGGAATCCACAAGTTTCCTCTGTGAAAGAGGTTTGGAACTGATTCAAACCTGAATCACTTTTGAAGTTAAAAAAAAAAAAAATACAGATGTTAGGTGGGTCCACCTAAAATATCAGTTAGATCCGAACTTTTGGCATTTGGCCTGGGTATCATTATTTCTTAAGCCATCTTTTTAAAATTTTTTTTTAAGTTGTAGATGGACACAATACCTTTATTTCTTTGTTTATTTTCTATGTGGTGCTGAGGATCAAACCCAGTGCCTCATGCATGCAAGGCAAGCGCTCTACCCCTGAGCTACAACACCAGCCCTCTTAAAGCATCTTGAAGTGACTCTGAGAGTAGCCAGTGTTGAAAACTTGTAACACATGAAGCTTTTCTTTTAAATCAAACAAAACAAACAACCACCACCACTGCACTCCTCCCTCCAAAAAAATCCAAAACTTGTTTCTTGGATGTTTATGTGTTTTCATTGAAAAATATCTTAAAGGGACTGGGGTGTGGCCCAGTGGTAAAGCGCTTGCCTAGCATGCGTGAGGCACTGGGTTTGATTCTCAGCACCAAATATAAATAAATAAAATAAAGGTCCATTGACAACTAAAAAATATTAAAAAAAGAAAAGTATCTTAAAAATAACCCATAATATCTGCCTTCATTTTCTCATTTATAGTTTTTGTCTAGGGGTCAGACTGAGGGCCTTGCACAGGCCAGGCTCTACTGTTGAGCTACGTCTCCGCCCACCATTCTCCTCTCAAGCTCTTGCTGTTAGGTTTTGGGCCCTGCCCTGGCACACACCGTGATGGCTTTCTAAGTGCAGAATCTGTCTACCCTGTCACGTTCTTCTTTGTCTCCTTTTCCCCTCACTGTAATGGCAGCCTCATCCAGTTCCCATTCAACGCCTCCCAGCTGTTTGCCCTCAGCTTCCTTTATGATCTGTTCTTCCTTTGTCTCTCTCTTAAATGTTGGGGTCCCAAGCATTCATGACTCTTTTTCTTCTCATGCTTCATGCGGTCTGCCAGGAGTCAGCCATGCCTACTGGTTTACCCACAGGCTGGTCGTCCCCAATCTCCATCGCCCAGAACTCCATCTTAAGCTCCAGACTTTGAGTTACCAAGCTTCTTGTCATCGTTGTGCCTGTACCTTGAGAGTACTTTCTATCACATAGTATGGGCTTAATTTTTAAGGTGAATGAATCTACTAATGGGAAAATGGTCTACAAGACTCTCCAAACTAAGGTATAGATTTCATCCTGCAGCCAATGAGCAATCACTGGGAAACTTTGAAGCAGTAAGTTGAGATGATCAGAGGTGCATTTTTTTTTGAAAAATAACAGTAGTCATAGTTTAGGAGATAATAGGATAGAAAGATCATAAAGAGACGGAATAAAAATATGGCCAACATATATCTGTTCAATTTGAAGGGAATTAGAATATGCTACTTCAAGACATACCACTCCAAATAAGGATTATTTTGAGTTGAAGACAATTGAGGAATAATAGATATAGGAAAAGCTCTAAAAACATAAATATGTATAGAATTATATCTACTTTCTCCCCTTGTTACTCTGTCTTGTATCAGTTTAATTCATAGGGCTTCAGCAACTGAAGTTAGGCAAGTAGGATAAAAACCTTTTTCATACCCTACAAGTTCATACCATTGGCCAGGCACTGAGGTATGTACTTTCCATCTTTTGTCTCATTTTCACACTAGCCTGTGAGAAGAGTTTGATTACCATGCCTACTTTGCTAATAGGAAACCTGAGGATGAGAGAGAGATGTAGTAATTTGTATCAGATCACAAAGTGAGTTTATGTTGGAGCACTATCCCAGGAAGAAGTTGTGAGGCCCTGAACTAAAGTTTGGGTAGTAGAGACAGGAATCAGAAAACTGATCAAATATTAAGGGAATAGAACTTGGTATCAAATTAGTGAGGTCGGATGGGGGTGGGGTTTGGTATGGTGGTTTGTGAGCTCTAGGTTGCCATCCTGAGCATATTTATCAGTCTTCGTAGAATTATCAACCAAAAGCTTCAGTTCCATGAATTATAGGCTCCAAGATAGAACTCACCATTTTGTATAAATTTGCATTTATGTTTTTGGACTTTTTGTTCCCACCTCCACCTTGATATGATTCTTCTTCTATCTATTCAAATGATATAAACTGTGATAACATTTCAAAATCTGTATCTCAAGTATTATCTCTTCCATGAAAATTTTCTTAGAATTTTAGCCAATACAGACTCTATCTCTTAAGATATATGATCTACCTCTAAACATTTAGGCCTGTCATAGAAAATAGGGGTTAAGTGCATGAACATCAGAGCCACAAACACTGTTGGCTTAAGTTATCAGCCAATGACATGGGCCATGTCATGGATTGACTATGCCCACTTCCTCCAGGTTATATTTGAGATCCTCACTCCCAAGGTGATAGTATTAGGATACAGGGGCTTTCGGAGGTGATGAGGTCATAGGGGTGGGATCCTCATGAGTGAGATTCATGTCCTTATGAAAGAAACACCAGAGGGCTCCCTTGGCCCTTCTGCCCTGGAAGATCAGAGCAAGAAGACAAATATTCCTAAGGAAGCTGGCCCTTACCAGATACCAAATCTATTGGCACCTTAATTTTGGATTTCCCAGCCTCCAGAACTGTGAGAAATAGATTTTTGTTGTTTACAAGCTCCCTGGTCTATAGTATTTCATTATAGTGTACTGAATGAAACTAAGACAGCCAAGTTAATTAACCACTTGGAACTGAGCTTTTCTCAGCTGTAAAATGGGAGTTTCAATAACAAAGTTTATGTATATAAAGTGCAGTGAATATTAAATGAAAGAATGCATGTCAAGTGCTTAGCACCTTGCCTGACACCTGGTGGGCACTTACAAGTTTTGGGTAGCACTATACCATTATTCTGATGCACCCTTATTTTTCTGAGTGTTCTCATGGTATTCTGTTTTATACGCACACACTTTGTCTTCCCAGGAACAATGTAATTATCTCAAGGACAGGGAAAGCATTCAGCTCATCTGGAAAATTGCTAAATACTCAATAAGTACTGAATGAATGGATGATCATACAATTTCTTTTGCTTTTCTTCCAATGGCTAACATAGTATCAGACCCACACAAGCTAAACACTTAATAAACACTACTTGGGTGTTTTGAAATTATTAAAAAGCAGCGATGAGTATGTTCTCATGCTTGACTAACTTAATTGGATGGAACTCCAAATACATTGTCACCAGAGGAACTTTCTCTAAATTTCATAGCAGCAGAACATTGTAGTGGTGCCTTTTCTTGGTATCATGTAACCATTGCTAGGACTACAAAGGTAGAGTCGTTTCATTTATCAGGAGGGTGCAGAAGAATTCCTTCTTCCTTCCATCTGCCTTCCTTCATCCTTTCCTCTCTACCTCTTTTCCTTTCCCCCCACATTCCACAAATGCATATTGTGTGCCTGTGTTCAAGGCGCATGCCAGCATTGAGAGCTAAAGAGGAATATGGGTTAATGAAGAATGAGATGTACGTACTACCTCAAGGAGCTTATAATTTAGAGGAGGGCACAGATCATAAATAGAGAGTTACACAGCAATATGATAGAAGAAAACACACAGTTATGGGGCCAACATGGGGACCACTAACTTTAGACTTATTATACCCTGTACATTCAAGATATACTTCTCTTGACATACTAAATTAATGTGAAATACACATCATCGTGACCTTCAATCTAGAAGACGAAGAACAAAATTAGGCTGGAGCATCTCTTTTTCTTCTGACATTATACATCTGATTTCACTGAAATATAGTACACAATTACTTGAAATGAGTGCCTATAAAGGTCCATAAAACTAAGTGACCTTTCAAGATATAGCAGAGGTAAAAGGTTACTGTCATCACTCTCTATGAATCACTTCATTATCAATACTTTAGACTTTGAAGTAAAATAATGAAAAGTTTACTTAAAGCGACGGCATCAGATAATTAAGCTGCTCTTTGGTATTTCCTATTAATATTTCAGAAATAAGACTCAAGAGTATATTTCTAGATGTATAAATGCTGATCAATTTTGGGTTGATCCGTCTTGCCTTTATAACTTAGTAAATTCTTATACATTGATACAAGTGCCTCTCGTCACATGGCATGTGATCATGGTGACATTTGTCACTCTGATATGAAAAACATGGGACACGTAGATAATGATAGAGTTTGCAAAGTGAGGATTGCAAAATGTATGAGAACATTTCTATTTATTTGTATGCTGTATTTCATTCTCTACAATATTTACTTTTTATTGAATGTTTTAATGTGTGCCATTAAGTAAATGTCCCCACACATTCATAAATATATTCTGTATTGTTATTGCAGGAGAATACCCATTAAGGTATCTGACTTATTAAAAATGAACAGCTCCATGTGTACTGGAGCTGCCACCCATGTGACAAACTACAAACTTGGTGTCATTACAGTAGCCATTTATGGCAAATGGAATAATTATGCTGCTGCTTTAAATTACAAGAGGGGTTCTCATTGGAACCATAGACTGTTAATATGAGTTGAAGTCATTAAGGATTTATCAGGTTTTCCTTTCTACTGTGAATTGGCATTTAAATATGTGTAAATTCATTTACAGAAGAAATTGAAAGCAATTGATTAAGGTGATTGGAACAAGAGCTTTCAAATCTCACAAAGTTGTTTTCTGCATAGTCAAAGATGAAAGAGTGCTAAATCAAATTTTAGCAAAGCATTCACAATAATTGCACCCAAAGTGACTGCAACAGGCAAAGGTCAGAAAATGACACCTTCACAAAGATAATTTCTAACTTAGAGAAACTGTAAAAATACGTTCGACTAACCATCAATAAAACCAAAACAACAAAAATAGGAAAAATAAACTGATCAGTATTGAACCTAATGGACAAAACAATTTGGGTTTTACCTAGCTTTGTTTTTAAAAACCATTAACATCATATTCCCTTATAGAGATCCTGGGGGTCTTTCAAATTGTCACTCAAGGATATCAAATAATTTCACATACAGCAGTTCCCTGCTCGTTCATGGCTTTGCTTTCCAAGGTTTTATTTAACTGTGGTCAAGTCCAAAAATATAAAATGTAAAATTCCAGAAATAAATAATTCAAAAGTTCTATATTGTATATTATTCTAAGTAGATAATACAATCTCATGCCTTCCCATTCTGTGCAACCCAGGACACAGTCATTGCTGTGTCCAGTGTATCCACTCTGTATCCACTGTCTGTCTGTTAGTCATTCAGTAGCTTCTTTAGTTATTATTTCAGTGTACCAGGTATCACAGTGCTTGTTTGAGTAGTCCTTATTTTATTCAACAATGGCCCTAAAGCACAAGAGCAGTGAGGAGGTACTGAATATAAAATACAAAGGGACAGATTAATTTGGGTACTATTTGAGAACACTAGAGGACACATAGAAAAAAAATGGTATGTACAGGGTTTGGTACTATCTGCAGTTCCAGGCATCAACAGCAAATCTTGGAATGTATCTCCCACAGGTAAGGGGGAGTCCTGTGCATACTACTGCTTTGGTTTTCTATGGTCACATAGACATGATACAGTCTGGTAGAAAGAAGTCCAGCATCTTAATATTTTCCTCTAAGTAGCTGTGTGTTAATCCACTCACCCCCTCGGATTGTCTGATGTAAAATAAATGTCCTAGACTAGATTATCTTTTAAGGTCCCTTCCATCCCTGATGTTCTGTAAGCGAGAAAGTTGTTTGAATGTCAACGCAGATTTGCAGTCACAAAAAATCCCATGCCTGCTGAGGCATTCTTCCGTGGCGCAATGGTGTGTTTACATTGTCTGGTTCTTGTTCTCATATTGGCAGCCTTACTTATTGCAGAGAGGTTGGGGGAAAAACTGTCATATTAGAAATATTCAAAATTACAGTCTATTTAAAACAATTAAATAATAGTTCTGTGTTTTGCTATTGTGTTTGCATTTAGAATAAAACAGCTATTTAATCTGTATAACAATTTGAAGCTAATGATGGTTAAATCACCTAATACTGCTTGATAGCAATGCATATTAATCTGAAATTTAACTCCATTTATAAGAACCTCAGTCTCCAGGCACTTGTATTAGATCTCTTCTAGAAAATGATTTAAAAACATTCTGACATCAACTCCTTCTTGACTTTGGAGACTGAATTTGAAAGTACAAGAATTTTTCATATTGGATCATAAATCTGCTCTATGGGAACTTCTTTTTCTTAGATTCTAGAGTTCAGTTTATACTCCCAACAACAATTATACTAATAAAAATGTCTAAGCAGGAGATAAGCAGAAGGAGAAAGTACATTAGAAGCCAAAACAAGATTTTTTTTTTCTTCACAGAGAGGAATAGACACCTCTTTGGCATTCACCATTATAAAACACAAGATTAATGCAGTTCTCAATAAGAAAGCTATGCATAAAATAAAAGAGCACAGCCATTATCCATCTCAATGGAGATGCCTCCAACTTACAAATCCCAACAATCCATAAAAAATACATGATGTTATTAGGTGGTGGAAGCTGGCAATATATTGTCCATAACTTATTTATATAAGGCTGTTCTGAGAAGCAATGTTTAACTCTGCTGGCAAAGCAGATAAGAGGTGGGGCTTGGGTGGTTGTTTACGGAGTCTGAGGGTAATCAATAGACAAATACTTCTTGGAAAATGATGAATCTTGAGGCATCTTAACTTCTCTGTCATTATTTTCTGGATCAGTTTTCATTTTCTTCCAAGCTTATACTGATTCAATCAAGCAAGTGTCATCTCCTTTTTATTTTTTTTTTGGTCTAAACTTTGTGTTTGTTTTTCTCATTTATGGATTTATTATTTTAGTAAATGTCCCCCAAATTAGAAACTGGTGGTTGCAGGCAATCACAGAGGTATTTGAAAAGACTGCTGCTGTCTTATTGGCTAAAATACTGGAGCCTACCTGGGGCTTCCATGGGACTAGGGTTGGATGTTACCAGTCTCTAAAGACAGAAGTTGCCTGTTATCTGGGGAGGTCTTCTGGTGTCGATGAGAAATATGATTGAATCTAGATGTTCAGGGGTCCTGGGCTCCTGACAGAGAGTATGTGGTCAGACTTTGTGAGAATTGGACTCCTTGGCCAATTACCATAGTTTATAGGTACTTTGATTTTCTGTGTCCATATTCTGACAATTTTGTTTACATGACTATATCTAAAGCTTTGTCTATATGCAAACTACTTTCACCTTAAAATGAAAAAAGAAAATCTTCTGTTTTTAAATAAGGATTGGAATAAAAATGACTTGAATGTTTATTCAAGGAGTCAAAACAATGAGTGAATAATGCCAAAAGAAGGACTTAAAAAAATTGCTAAGTATTTCTGCAAAGCACCCAGCTCACAGCTGACTCTCAACATTTATTCCTTCAATCACTTTTTTTTATGGGAACCAAAAGTTTCCCATTAGGACATAAAAGGCCGTCATTGAGCTTTAAATGTGAGAGTGCCCTCCCAACGCATTTGGTAGGGATAGCACATGTCTTTTCAGGTCATCCGTTTAAAGGGAAGTTGGATCATCTTTTTTTTTTTTTTTCCTAGGATACTATGCAATTGATTTCTCAAAGGTCACCAATGAACTTCTTCAAGTGAATTGAATTTAAAATTTAGTTTGGCCTTTAAGGGCATTGCAGTTCAATGGGCTAAATCAGGGATTAACAATTCAAATTCTGAACCCCATATCTCTGGCATCTGGTAGCACAGGAGATTTCATGGGTTGTCATATTAGCAAGGCCTACAAGCTCTGGCTCCTGCTTAGATGTATATTCCTTGAACATTGATGTTGGAGGTGTTTGTTCTTTTTTAAAGACATAAATATACCTTGAGAATTTTAAGATTAGTGCACATTATAACTTAATATGATTTGTTCTAACAAGTTAATTAGAACAGTTTCCATGCTGAGTTCAGTTGCATGAGGACAGGGTCTCAACCAAATTCTCAACCAAATCAGGTCTCAACCCTGATTCTCAACCAAATCAAGGTCATGCGTTTATGAATATGTGGGAATAGATGACTTGGGGTTAAGATCCTGGGAAATAACTTTTGTCTAAATTTCCTGGTGATTGAAACAAAGCAAGCAATAGCAACACTTGCGTGTGCGTGTGTGTGAGAGAGAGAGAGAGAGAGCCAGAGATGTTGAAAGTGTTGAAAGGTGAAAGAATGAGCCCCTTGAATCTATTAGTCCTACTTTCTATTTAAAAATTTGAAGTTACTACTTCCAGAGAATTTGAGGGATGTGTTGTGTGTGTGTGTGTGTGTGTGTGTATGTATATATATACGTACACATAATATATATATTTACACACATATAAATGCATATTTTCCACTTAAGAACACACTATGGAAACATTACAACATCAAAGCATGCTTTGAGTTTATTTGTTTTAATGGCTGTACTAACCCATCAACCTGATAAATATTTTATTTAAGAATGAGTTTCTTTACTTCTCTATACCACAATTATTCCATCTGTTAAGTGGGGATGATGATGATGATGATGATGATGATGATCATCATCATCATAATAATACTTATCTTGTAGGGTTGTTTTGAGGATTAAATATGTGAACATATATAAAGAGCTTAGAAATGGGTCTGGAAGTTAACACCGATGATAAGGACTTAGATATGATCTTCACCGTTATTATTTTTAGCCACAATCTAACAGGAGTCTGAAGAGATTTTAAAATGTGTCTGCAGAGTCAGTTGTGTTTTCAGACAGTGGCAACTGCAGAAGAATCAGAGAATTTTTTTCACGCTTTTGTATGAGGTGTAATTTTGCAATTTAATTTTAAGTGAACTGGAGCATGAATGAGCTGGAGTGTAGGAGAATCCCTATGGAGTGGGGGAAGTCAGTTCTGACTTTACTCTGCCACTGGACATGTGAGACTTTGAACAAGTCATCTATGAATTCTGGAGCTAAGATTCTCCATGTCTAAAATGAGGATGTTGGAAGAAATGGTCTCTAAGATTTTAGTAGCTTTGATGGTGAGCTGGTATTATGGAAATGAAGAGAAGGTACACAGGATACAGCCTCCCACAGAGTGAAGGGTCTGTGTGGGAAGCTGCCTGATGCCTTCTTCAATGCTGAAATTGGAATGACTGGTGTGTGCCTTTTTCACCTAGTGGGCATTTCATAAAATTCCACTGGAAGAATGTTCTAGAAAGGTGATTCAAAATGCAGCGCGAATACCAGGCACACAATGGGTTTTGTTTTTTAACTGATCATCTGAGTTCCCCTCCAGAAACCTCTCTAGGAATTCATTGGAAATTCCTATCTTATCTTTGAATATCAGAAAAATATTCTAAATAGATGTAATCTTATTCTTAGTACATCAATGTATATTTATTTCTACTACTACATTAAAATACTCTAATCATACCAATCTTTGCAAAATATTTCTTTCTAGGATACTTTGTTAAACTAAAGGAATGGAGAATGAATGAAAAAATTTCTTGTAGTTGGTACATACTAAGAGAAAAAGTCTAGGTCCTCTTAGGAAACTATTTAAACCCAACAGTGCAGTTGAAAGGACCTCTTAGACTGTTAATTGGAGCAATTTTTTTCACAGTGAGGAATTAAGATGAATTTTTATAGAGTAGTACAATTAGATGTAGTTATATTCCACTTTGATAACATTAGCATTTGTTATGTGATTAAAAGAAGAGCCAGAGATGTTGTTAGGTGAAAGGATGAACCCCTTAAATCTGTTAGTCCTACTTTCTATTTAAAAATTTGAAGTTACCACTTCCAGAGATTCTGAGGGATGTTATGCAGGCTGATGTGTAGAGGCCTCTGGAAAAGAATTAAATTTTCCATGCTGGAGTATGGATTTTTAAAATGCCAAGTTTCACTTAATTACACAATGAAACCAAACCCCAGTTCTTCATCAGAAATATTGTGGGGAAAAGGTATGGAAAAGCAATGAATTATAATAAATGGTACTGAGTTTTAATATAAAACTCACAGAAAGATGCAACAGGTCAACCAATCTATGAACCTCTGGAGGGTAAGAAGACAGTAAACTTGACATTGCACAGTATTTGACATACTGTGGTATTTGACATACAGTGAATCATTATTTACATTTTATCCAAAAACATTTACCTGAGAAAAGGTCATGACGTTAAATTTGGAGACATTTACAGCAATTGCCAAATGTTTACTATCTACATGAATGTCATGCTTCTCAGTCAAAAGCAGGTTGATGTGCTAAATGTCAATTATTTCCAACTTGTTTGATGGTAGCACAGATTGCCAGGCAACATAAAAAGAGGTTTAATAAATATTATATACACTGCTAACCATTAATCTTGCCTAGCAGAGGCTCGAGTTTTACATATAGAGGATTTATGACAAGCAACAGCGCAGGACATTAAAACTCAATTATTGCAGTCCTGGATGGCGGCCCTGTCATTAGCTTCTGGAAGCTGCACCTCATTCCCTCTGCCTCTGCTGTCACTTTTGAGAAGGCGTTGAGGAGGATGGAATTATTTCAGGAAATAGAACTTTGATGTTTTCTTTGTGTTTTCTGGTCCTTTTTAGAATTAGCAGCCAAGGAGGATTACCCAGAGTTAATGTTGATCGGAAATTGAATTGTTCCATTTTTATTTCACAGATGCTAAGGTATCGTGATATTTTGCAGCAACTCTAAAGCCCAGGACAGAAACATTAAGAGGGATGCAGTAGCATTGACCACACAGAAGTTGTGAGGGAGCAAGCACAAGTGTTTTGGGTTATCATGGGTTATCATGCACTAGAACTCGAAAAAAACGTTAATAGCAAAATATGTATATACCACAGGACTTGGTCATAGAACCACAAAAGTCCTTTGGATCAAGTGCTTAAGATTTGTATCCTAAAAAGCTGAAATCTGTGCACGCACATACACACACACATACACACACACACATCAAAGCCTTTTCTTTGGAATTTGTTTGTAAATAAACTCAGCTTATTGGCTGATGTTTGTATTATCTGATAAGCATTTATTGAGCACTACTGGATTCAAGGCATGGTACCAGGCTCTGGTGTAAGAGATCATCACAGTTGGAAAGATGGTAAAATAGGGCAAGTTAGACTATTTAAATACTCCAATAAGAAAACTAAAACAAAAATAAAAATATACCTGAGAATTTAGAAGAAGACATTATGAGCAATAGCAAGAACATCTTTGTGGGAGTCTTAGACTCTACTGGACACGTAGAACAGGCTCATGTGGAATCAAGGGACAAAGGATGATCCAGGTAGGATACCAGTGGCTGGGGTGAAAATGTCTGTGAGGTGGGAGATAGGTACTGCAGTCAGCTCTTCCTAAATTGAGGATTTATGAACAGACTGTGAGAAGTCAACCTGCAAAGGCTGACTTAGACGGCTCAGATCTGTGGTGCACACCTGTGATCTCAGCTACTCAGGAGGCTGAGAAAGGACGATCACAATAAGAGACCAGCATAGGCAACTTAGTGAGAATCCCTCTTAATAAAAAGGGGAGAGGGATGGGGATGTATAGAGCTCCTTTCAGTTCAATGCCTGGTACTGCAAAAGGAAAAAAGAAATCTGGATTACTGGGTGAGCATTTGGCTTTTATTCTGGAACCAAATGGAACTGTTGGAAATCTTTGAATGGATCAAAGCTAGATTGGCAAAGATTAATCTGGCAGGGTCAGAAGAGTGAAAAATGCCATTATTGGAAGAATAGAGAAAGGCAGGGAGACTCAGGGGTGTTGAAATAAGGGCAAGAGGGTCAGGGAACAGACCATCTTCTTCTATTCAATTCTACTTTTGTGTTTGCAGGGCTGGGGATTGAACTCAGAGCCTCGCATGTTAGGCAAGTGTTCTATCATGGAGCCACACCCCCAGCCCACTTATCTTACTTTAAATGCTGCACTGGCAAAGGCAGTCTTAGGAAGGAGTTGTATTTCCTTCCTGGGCGACCTTCCATCAGTTGGAAAGTTTCCAGAGTTCTCTATCAAGAGAGAACTAACCAGCATCTTCGTTCATGTGATGAAGGGATTTCGAGAAATAAGCACAAAGAATTAGTCAAGAGTTTTCTTCCCTTGAACATGTGAGGATTTGCTGGAGAATGCTTATGGTAAGCCTCTTACATACCAGATGCAAATGCAGTTTGGTGGAGCTGATTTGCAGCTAATGCCAGAAGGGTTGAGTCATCTTCCAGAACAGATAACATAAGCAATTCTTTCAGCTTTGAAATGTAGGTCTATTTTAGAATTTGAGACACGTTGCTGTTGTTCTCCAGCACTGGGCATGAACAAATGAAGTTTACTATCTATATTTATAATTTTAATTGACATATAATAGTTGTACATACTTATAGGGTACAGTGTAATATTTTAATACATACATACAATGTGTTATGATCAGATCAGGTTAATTGACATATCCATCACCTCTTACATGCATCATTTCTTTTGTGTTAGGAACATTCAAAATCCTCGCTACTAGCTGTTTTGAAATATATAATTAATTGTTGTCAATAGTAAATATCTTATTATTATTTTTTAAGCTAGACTCCTTATCCTTTTATTATGATAATTATCAGCAATTACATATCAACAAACAGGAATTTAAGCACAAAAATGCAATTTTTTCTCCTGTTAATGTCTAACTTCCCTTTCTGGATAGTGTCATAATTTTCTTGGAAAAGTTCTGTTTGCAGAACTGAGATACTAATCAG
>PVHX01011671.1:0-62983 GCA_004024805.1 Geosciurus inauris
GTACCGGGGATTGAACTCAGGGGCACTCGACCCCTGAGCCACATCCCCAGCCCTATTTTGTGTTTTATGTAGAGACAGGGTCTCACTGAGTTGCTTAGTGCCTCGCCATTGCTGAGGCTGGCTTTGAACTCGCAATTCTCCTGTCTCAGCCTCCCTAAGTGCTGGGATTACAAGCGTGAGCCACCGCGCCCGGCTTAGATTCTATGATATCTTATAAGCTGTTCTGTGTCTTATTTTTTACAATCTATACATCTTATATTGTGGTGCATTGTCTTACATTCTGCATTCTCTCTTATATTCTGTAACATGAGATGATAAGATGCAAGAAGTGGGAAGAATAATGAGGATAATAGATATTACTTAGTATAACTCTAACCTGTTTCCTGTCTCTCTGCTTATACTTAACCTATGTTGAAGTGTCTAAAATATCCAACTGTGATAAAGGTTGTAAGGTTGTAAGCATGGGTTATTTGAGGCTAGACACGTTTTTTCCAGAATTAGAGGGTACTGAATCATGATTTTAACAATACAGAAGGAGAGATAGTAAATAGTCTTTAAACATGGAGTGGGTATCATGGTTCAAAACATTCCTCTATTTTTTCTCCTTCATTCCTTCCATGAATGTTTATTGAATATGTCTGACTATATATTCTAGATAATATGAAACATAACAATACAAAGATGAATAGGACAGCTACTGGTCTTGGAGTTTGTCTAGTATAAAAGTAATATAAAGAGGCAGAAGCTCCATTTTATGTGTTAAAAAATGTGGCCTTCTGAGCAGAGCTTTGTAATAGTACACAGGAAAGGGATGTACTTTCCTGAGAGGGGACAGGAGAAAACTAGAGAGAACGTGAATTTTGATCTGAGTTTTTAGGAGAAGGTAAAGCAAGCACATGGAGCATGCGTTCCAAGGAGAGGACAGTAAACACATTCAGAGCACTTGAGAGTTTGTGGCCACTAGAGAAATGATGAATATTTATTGGTAGCTGGAATGAGTGATTCCAGCATAGAGAGTTGAACTTAGAGTTGAACACAGATTGGAATTAGACTTTGATAAACTCACAGTTTAATTTAACCGTGAGTTAAGTTAAACTGTGAGTCTATCAAAGTCTAATTCCAAAAATTTATAGAAGTACAAGATTCATAGATACTGCAAAACAGTGGACTTAGACAATCATAATTGTTTTGCAGCACAACTCTAGTAGCTATCTAGAAGATGGTTTGAAAAGGAAGGGAGTTGGTTATTAGAGGGCAATTAGGAGAAAATTGTGGGATTTAGAAAAGAAATTAGAAAGGCTTATATCAGTAGATATACAGAATAGAGACTGGGTTGAAGCAAAATGAATAAAAAAATTGTTTTGTGATTGGATCAATTGAATTTAGGTCTCTTCCTACACTATATAACCTGGAATTATTATTATGCAAAGGTTTTAACATTCCCCATTAACCCAAACTTAATGTTTTTATTATATTTGAAAACTCAAACTATAAAATGTAAAACTCAGCATAATATCAGATATACTACTATTTTATATAACTTATTTATGACTGCCTACATTAAGTTTAAAACTTATTCAAACATAAGAGAATAAAAGAATTTTACTGCCTTGATAATAAAGATAATACCATCCACATTCACTGATTGCTTCTTACATATGAAAAACTGCTCTAAGCTCTTCCAATAATTATTATAGCTACCTGCAAGAAAGGAAAGCTCACAGAAGTTGTGCAAATTGATTAAGGTGCTGTTGTGACTTATCCTATTCAACTGTGTTTCAAATGCAGGTCTATCTGATCCAAGTGTATGGTCTTTGAACTAGGAGATATGGTTTCCCTCAAACGTTTTTATGTATTGAAAATGCTTTTTATTTATTCATTTTTTGAAAATACTTTTAATAATAATGACTTGGCTCTTAATGATATTTTTTTGTATTTAGTTGATTCTATATTTTTTGTTAGCCAGCCATGCCTTGGCTTCATTGACTTAAAACACAACCTCTTCTGAAAGGGATTTGATAGCTCATTAGTAATGACTGAAATATCTTTGTTGCATTAACTTTGGTATTGGTTTTCCTTAATGTAGAGGTGAAATTATTTTGCCTATCTTCACCTATAGTTGTTGAGCAGAAAAACTCACTTGGAAAGGCTACATTTGGACTTGTGTTTGAGTTCAGATTATGAGGCTCCACTAATCTAGCCATGAGAGAAAATTGTATGTTAATATGGTACCAATTGCATGTCTTCAATATTAATGCTTGCTTTTTTTTAAAGAGAAAAAAACTATTCATTATTTCCAACAACTTTTGTATGTTTAATAAAATGATTCTGTTCTTCTCATTTAGTGGAGGAATTTTGCTTAAGTTCCTTTCTTCCCTGAATTTGTAGCATTGACAAATATTATGTGTTGTCAAAATTCAACCACTTATTTAGTGACATTTTCACTTTAAGCTATGCCCATTTTCAGTCTCTGAAAGAATTTTAAGAAATATTTTTTGAGTCTAATAGGTCAACAGTTTATGAAAAGAAAAGATACTTTGTGCAATTTATTTAAAAGTACAGAAAATGTCATGGTAAAGTTTAGAAAATTGTTTTGTTCAGCAAAAATGCAATCTTGACTTATGTAACAAGGCTTCACCAAGTGAACATTCATGTTAAATGTCACTAATTCTTTTTAAATAATTTAAAGATGGTTTGATGTCATTTATTGATGGTGATAATTGGTATAAGTAATTCTAACATGTATTTATTTATAAGTGCTTTAATTAAAATTTTTAGTTAGTACAGTGATGAGAGAGTAGCAGAATTGATTTTATTGAATATCATTTTATATTAATTAAAATTTATTTTAAGCAATTTTAGTGAGAAACTCTAGACTCCTAATTGAATTCCTCTTTTCCTTTTCTTCCTCATAAATATTTAACATTTGTGATAGCACCATCACTTAGTTTTACATTTCCAAAAAAGAGCCTCTATGATGTATCTGAGAGATAATGGAGATTGAGGCCATATAGTTTCAAATAGCTGTTTGCTGAAAGTGGTAACAAAGTGCAGGAGGAATAGATTAACTGACCTCATGTATCATCCTTCATTTCTTTTCAACCAACATGTAGAAGTTGTTCAAAAGAGCACTGTTTACGTGTAGAAGACAATGGAAAAGAAATATTCAATTTCAATTCTAGCTATCCTGTAGGCTAAAGTGATTATATTTCCATTATATATTTTATAATTTGCCTTTTAATTCATTAAGCATTTATTACAGGGAGACAATAATTTTGACCATTAAATAAATAATTCCTAGTAACCTGAAGTATCTTCTTAAATTACAGTGGGCCTTTACTAAAAATCTGTTCTCTATCCTTCTATGACATGTGATTATCTAAGTTTCCTTTAAAATAAATTTTCACATTTAGCTCCATTGGAATCACTATTGCACAGAAGCCCATGAGAACTCATCACATATCAGTATCAAGAGAGGGTAGAATAATATAGTATCAGTGATCCTGTAAAACTGAAAAGCAAATCTGAGGGCTCATTCTCAAAAGACCTAGAAGCTATTAAAGAGCCATAGAAAAGTGGGATGACCAGGTAGTGTTTGGTGAGCCTGTAACACTCACCATCTTCAATGGAGCAGCTGGGAACCGGTTTACCAGAGCTCTTAAATTAATTTTAAATTGTCTCCCTATCGAGGACATTTCATAGTCTGATATTCCAAAACCATATTTTTTACAACAATATTAAAGATCAAAATATGTTATTTTCTATCATGTTAGGTTGCCTAAGAACTTTTTTTCTTTTAGTTTCAGATTTTAGTTGGCAATTTTGATGTCGTATCTTGGAAATTCTTCCTGTGTTTCAGTTCCTTGGAAGGAAAAAGCTTTTAAAAGCTTTTCCAAAACTATTTTTTTTGTGGACTATCTTTAGGTTAAAGAGAATGGAAGCTAATAATACGTGATCCAACTAATAGATGGCCAAGAGTAGAACAAATACTATCAAACAAACCCATTAACACCTAAGAGCATAAACATTACAGGAGGATTGTTGAGGAAGCTAAACAGCAGGTGTACAGACACTGGTTAGGTTCCAGGGTAAGACTGTGGATACTGGGTGACTGGGCGGTGAGCAATGGGGGACAAAAGGTCAATATACAAATGAGAGTAGAGCCATACAGAAGGATTTTACTCTAAGTCTTGAAGCTGTATAAGCTTTTTTATTGTCCAAACTGATGGGGCTGGAGAGTGAGTATGGGGAGCAGTTAAACAATGTGTTAGCCCAACTAAAGATTTCTCACTAATCTGAAGAAATTTGCAATTGCATGGACAGTATTTTTTCTGTAAAATTCATGTGTTCACCAAATTTAGGTTCTACGTAAGTCGCTATTAATGGTAATAGCAACTTAGGTATAATATCCTAATGGTAATTAGCAATTTAGGTATAATATCCTTTACTATCAAAGCTTTGTAGCTTTCTTCCTAGGTCGATGTTCTTTGAGTGTTACTACATACCATAGTCTATATTTTTCAAATTGATACATATTTTTTAACCCATTTCAGGATATTTCATACTCCAAAGTTATGCATTGTACCAAGAGATTTTCCTCTTAATATTTCTTAAGCTAGAAGGCTCTTAACATGTCAGTAAAGCATGCATCTTGCATATCTTTCTCAACAAGACATGCAGTTCTTCATTGTATTTTTTTGCATGTAGAAAGAGTCTCAAGATCTGAAAAGAAACAGTAAATTGTTGAGTGAACTCAGATCTCATGAAGTATCAGTTTATCATTTTATAATGAGAATATAGAAAGCATTTATTAATGATTATTTACTAAGCATTTATAAAGTATGTAAGTAGGCACAGGAAATGACAAAAAGACAATAGCTCTTATCATCATATCTTTTCTTGTAATGGCTTTATAATAATTGAGGAGACAATATATGCATATATATGTGCATATATGCATATATATACACATGACAGTGATTAGATATATGTATATTGTGTATAAATACAATTCTACTATTCAGAATAAATAATAGTTAAGGCGAGCAAAAAGTTCTATAAAATAACATACTTTGTGATACAGCATGCGTATAAACATAAAAATACAACAAATTCTGAAACTATGGAATTCCAAATTTATGTTTTTATTAAATTTTAATCTTATGTTTGTCATATTAATTTTTTGTTTTGCAATTAATATTGATCATGTATAGAGAAGTATTACCACTGACAATTACGACCTTGCAGAAAAGGCTTTTCAATACTTAAAGTGCCCCTTCAACTGCAAATAACTACTTTGACATTTTTCATTGAAATGTAGATTAATTAAAAATATGTAAATTAAATAGTTTCAGTGACATAACTATATTAAAATATAACAAAGATATATTAATTACTTCTATGTAGTAGAAAAATGTTCATCATTTTATGACACAAATAAAAAAGCTATGATCACCATTACAAAAAAAAATCAAAGAAGGTAAGTTTCTGATATGAATGACAATATTAAAGAACCAACAGAAAGTTAATAAAGAAAATTTCATGTTATTTAATCATATTCTTCATATTGACTACTTAAAGCATATTTTTTCCTTGAGGAATATAAAAGGTCAAATTTCAAATTTGTGGTAAAATATACTGTAGTTTTCAAGACATAGGTAGGTACATAATACAATTTGCATAATCCAAACTGTATGCTGATGAATTTAAAAATTGCATTAACAAAGATGACAAAAGCTAGACAGAAAAAAGTGTGCATCTCCCACAAAGGAAAAATAATTTAAAATCATGTCCTTTCATTGATCTTCTCAAATACACATTGGATTCTAACTTTTCTTGTTCTTTGTCTTGATGTTCTAAAATTCATTTTGGGGGAAAATATGCTAAAGATATTATAATCTTTATTGATTGCTAAAATTGTAGCAAATATGAGAGAGAATTTTGGGCTTGATATTTGAAATGTGATTGAGGTTCCAGAACTTTATAATGAATTTCTGCATGTTGGCCTTGAATGGTATTTTCTTGAAAATATTAATTATATCATTATTGCTTAGGAGTCTCCCCTGAATCCTTTCTAATTTATTTTATCTTAATATTTCTACATGTTAGTAAAATTTTCTCTTAATAAAATATTGCTGCAAATACTAATGAAATCTAGTTTTAAAACTATGAAAATATCTCTGATGCTTCTAATAAAGCACTGAAAAAGAGATTTGGTAATGAAAATTATAAAAAGTAAAAAGGTAATTAAGGCATAGACATTTATTTGTGAGTTCAAGCTTTCATTTTTATCATATTCATGGTATTTAACAATAAAGAAGTCATTACCAGGCAGCATACAAGAGATGAAATACAAAATTCACTCATTTATAGCATTGCATGATTTTTAACAAACATTTAGAGAAAACATGCTGCATTGCAAAAACAGTTTTAACAGTACATCTTTTCAATTGTCTTATAATTTAGAGAAAGCTTGGAAATACTAAGACAGGAGAAAAGGCAATAAAAGGAGATCATTTTGAAACAGTCATGATATTTATGAGTCAGTTTTCACAACACAAGTACAGGTTAAATGAACTTCCTGAAAATTATCATACAATATATTTTTTAAAGTCATCAAAATGACAAAAATACTATATGGGAGTATTGTTGATGTCATTTTATAATTTAATTATTGTCTTATAAATTTTTCTTGATTTATCTGTTTTTGTGGTAATTTTTAAAAAGTTACTTGAAACATTAAATGCAGTATATGCTTAAGAGTGTGAATGGAAGATAGATTAAAAATCAAAATAACACATGAAAATGAGATTACACAAAACAGGTATTTGTAAAAGTTTAAATTTAGGATTGTGTATTTTATTAGAAAAAAAGTAAAACTAAAGAAATTATTGAAATTCAAATTGTACTGCCAACAAGAAACATTAGATTCTTTTGAAATTCTCCTGAAATTAGAAGTTTATGAAAAAATGTATTTTGAGTTAAGATTTTATTTTTATTTTTTCCAGTTATGTAATACCTCCTGATTTCCTGCTATAAAAATGAGTGTACTAACATAGTTTTGCTCTACTTCTATTTCCCTATTTCTCTACCAAATTTTTAGCTCATACTTTTAATTTTACATTTTGTGTATCTGTAATTATGGCATACATTGTTGTTCATAAATATTTCTCATGCTCTGCTTTTTAAACATATGGTAGAATTTTACTTTATATCATATTCTCAATCTTTTCAGGTTACCATTACAAAATATCACAAACTGGGTGGCTTAAATAACAGAAACCTAATTTCTACAGTTCTAGAGGCTAGAAGTTCAAAATCACAGTAACAGCATGATGAAGACTCTCTTTCTGGCTTCCAGACAGCTGACTTCTTACTGTGTCCTCACAAGGGCTTTCTTTGATCCTTTTGCATAGGATCAGGTGAGAAGAGATGAGGAAAGAAAGAGAAAGACAGTGCGCAAGATAATCATCTCCTTATAAAGTTAATGATACTATCAGAATCTTACCTTCCAAATGCCCTGTCTCCTAATACAGATACAGTAATATTGATATATAGGGCTTCAAAAATATGAATTTGCCGGGACAATCCCTCTTAAAATTCAATGTAACTTTGTGAATCCCTTGGGGGAAAAATGTAGGAGATAATTTTAAACCCCTGCCTGACATGTCAGATTCCATTCTCACTGCTGCAATAAGAGTGGAAGTTCTGTATCCACAGGAGGTCTTTCCACAATCCAGTGATCTAAGGTTACCATATGCATGAGCCCATGCTGAACATCAAGCAAGGAACATATAATGTTTGCTGTGCTAAGCCACTGAGATATTGTGGCACTCATTGCTGTAGTGTAAATTAGCTCATCTGAATGCAGGCACTAAATGCTACAATTTGATCTTTATCAGTAGTTTCCACAGGTTTTAGTTCTGCAATTGCATTTATTTATTTTTACTTTTTTGCAGCACCACTTTACTTTCATCTTGTGTTATGTAATTAATTATTGAATAATTTTATTTTAAAAATATAGTATTCATTGTTGTATTATTTCTTTCTTAGGCAGTCCTATTTGCTTTTTAAATTTGGAAAATACAACAATATATTTCATTTTCTTATGGACATATCTCCGTTCTCCTTTTATCATTGAATTGTTTAGAGAAGTCGGAGAAAAGTCTGATATTTTTCCCCTTATATCTGACATGCTTTTCTGTTGGAAAGAACATGAGTGTTTAATTTCTTTTCGTTGAAAAATATTACACACATTATAGATAATTACACAAAACGTAAGTGATGACATAATAAACAATTACAAAGCCAGCTTCCAGATAGAAAAATAGAATACTTCCAGAATCATAGCTTGCCCTTCATCAAGACTTTTAACATCTTTTCTCTCTGCTCCCCCTAGAATTGTAACCAATACTCTAATTTTCCTGGTTACTACTTCTAGGCTTTGTTCACTGTGTGTGTGTATGTATGTATGCATATATATGTTTAGTGATGCATATATATATTAAGTATATATAATTTAGCTATATATATATTTATATGCACTGATTTAGCTTAATATTTAAAATTGGGAAACAAACTTGGGTAGCAATATGTCAATGAAAAGTTTAAAAAAACCCTAAATATTAGAAAATTTATGTCGGGGAAAAAAGTTACTTTCCTGCCTTCTTCTTCTTAGTAGTGGGGATTGAACCCAGGGACACTTTACCACTGAGCTACATCCCTAGATGATTTTATTTTTCATTTTGAGGCAGGGTCTTGCTAAATTGCATAGGGCTTTGCTAAGTTGCTGAGACTGGCCTCAAACTTGAGATCCTTGCAGCTGACTGAAAACTGGTTACTTTTGATGAAAATAAGGATAAGTAGTAAAATTTAGATAGAACACTTAAAAATCACTTTATAGTTTCATGTCAGCGATACTGGAGCATAATGATTACTCAAACCTGCTACTGTTTTAAAAGAATTTTGTGAGGAGCTAGCTCCATGCTATGCCTTTAAGATGGCGACTAGCCACTGTGAAAAGTGTGAAAAACAGGAAGGGCATGGAGGAAGGAAGGACTATGTGATTGGTTTACTGTTGGTTCCACAAATGTAATCAACTCCTGGACAGAATTCAGGGGGCTTGTGTGTCTTGCCACATGGATAGCTGCTGGCTATGTGCATTGTCTCTGATTGGCCGAACAGCCCTATAAGTTGAAAGCTTGTTCCGCAAATAAACAAGTGCCTGCTTTGACTGGTCTCCCTGGTGTGTCTGATTGTCCTGCGCTGAGGGCTGGAAACGGGTAGCCAGTCGGATCCAACTCTTCCTGACTTCCACTGCCAGGTGAATGTGGGGGTGCCTCTTCGGCCCACTGCTTCCACTGCTTCCGGACGGACCGGAACCCCTGCAGAATTTCATCCTACATTTTTGGAAAATTATATTTATCCACGCATTAAGATATCATGGGATAGATAGAAGAATATTGTTGTCTATAGTACAGGATGAGAGTTAGATTCTTTCATGGCAAATAATAAATCCTGAAAAAAAGTGTATTATGATGATTTAAATTACTCAGAGAAACACCATTGTTAAACAAAAATTAATGGGTTTGCATTAAAAATAAAATTTGAAACTATTCATTATTTTACAATAAAGGCATTTTTAGCATATAGTTTACCTAACAGTTTATTTAGGGTTGTGCAGAGAGGAGAAAAATAGAGAGCTACTTAATAGTTTTTCTCTGAAGAACAAGTACCATATGTTCATAAACAATCTGAGAAGATTTTTCTATTTTTCCTCGTGGTGGCTTATTTATAGATTGTTTAGAAGCTTAAAACAGTTTATGATTACTAGGAGAAAAGATTTTAGAATGTACTAATAAAATTTTGGGGGCATATTGGCTTTTCTTCACTTGACAAAATACCAGATTAATAGTAGACTTATATTTAAATTCTTTGGCTATATTTGGGAAATACAACTGCAAAGGCTTTTAAGAGATGTCTAATACTTTCTTAGTAATTAAATTTTTGATTATAGATTCATATGTGACATAGATTTTTTATGGATCAACTTTTATTGAAAGATATTTTTATTATAATGTTAACAAAGCATGTACATTCTTTTTTAAAAATTTATTTATTTTTTTAGTTGCTGGTGGACAGAATATCTTTATTTTATTTTATTTTTATGTGGTGCTGAGGATCGAACCCAGTGCCTCACGCATGCTAGGCGAGCACGCTACCACTGCGCCACAACCCCAGCCCTGCATGTACATTCTTAATGGCTCAATTCTTCAGGAAAAGAGTAGATTTATTTTAAAAGAGTCTTTCAACAAATCACAAAGTTTTTTTCCCATTACTATACAAAGTGCCTTAAAGAATTCCTTTTCTCTCTGACCTTTACAAGAGCACAAATTTAAAGCTTTAAATACCGAATGTCAGAATACTTTCCTGGAGGCAGAAGGCGCTCACTCAGCAGAGCTATTACACGGCTCACATACCTGTATATAGTTTCTGCTCTAGGAAATAAAAGGTTAAACACACTTTTCATAACACAAAAGCCAAACAGTGACAAATGGAAGGGCATGTTTTTTAACCTCTTTTTATTATCTGTAATGTTGAAGAAATACTACAGTGAATAAGACATTTTAAATGGAAAATTTTATTCAAAAGATTGTGTCTGACTGACATGCATGACATCTTATGTCCCAGTAGCACAGAAACAAATTTGGAAGTCATTGTAACAGTTAAGACTAGCACAATAGGATTTTAATTGCAGGGCAATATTTTGATGTAAAGGATAAATGAGAAATTTCAGCTACTCATATTCAAAATCGACCTAGTAAAATCTTGGTAGGGATATGCGATTCACGCTTATTGTATATATATAAATATATTTAAGTATTTTATAATTCTGCCTTCCATTTAGTCCATAGCATCTGAATTATTCTTGTTAATAATGACAACTTTCAATTCTAAATATTATAGGCTTTTTCCCCCTTTTATCTTTATGAAAAGAGGTATCTTCTACAGACAGAAAAGTGCTGACTTTGTTTTACTCTTTCTTGTATTTGGAGCCTTTAGGCTTTGGAGAATCAATTTGGAAAATAAGTTTCTGCATTGATTATGAAGAGATGCAGAATAAAATGTAGATAAATAAGATAATTAAACTGGATTTGAATACTGAAGGATCCTCTGGGTTATCTGAGGATGTGAAGGAAAAAAATTAGTTTGTCTAAATCAAAGCTATATAAACAAAGAGCATGATAAAAAAGTGTTTTATTAAAGGCTAGAAATCATGCATCATGACAAAAGGCTCCATTCTTCTTGGTCAGAGAAGTTCAGATCACGTGTTATTTAACTTCCTGGTATTGAAGTGGCATTGCACATCATAATGCTATCTTGTTCAATAGAAATTTAGATACACATTAAGTGTAAAGTGCCACTAGATTTCAAAACAGTACAATTGAGAAATATGAGATATTTAATCAATAATTTTTATCTTCACTAAACATTAACATAATATTTTGAATAATAAAATTACTTTCACCTGCTTCTTCTTACCTTTATAAATATGCCTCTAGAAAATATCAAATTAGATATGGGGCTCAGAAAATTATTATTGGTCAAATATGACTGTATGATCTTGAAGTATCATTTTTATTTTCTCTAAAATCTTCTGGTCACTAAATTGATCAGGAAAATTGACTAGTACTCTCTAGCAATGTCTATAACTTGAGAGGGTTTCAGAGACTGAATTACAGAGAAAAACACGTTCTCTTGCTGTAAGTTGTAACTTCTTTCCTTCGAGAGGGACATGGTTAAGTTAATTTGGAGTTTTTCCTTTCAATACTTTAACATTTGGATGAAAGAATTTTATATATTTTAAGGTTATTTGAATTATTTCTTATATTAGAAACTAAGTTATAAAGAATATTGAGAAATGTCTAGACTTAAAACAATTAAAACTTCAATGTAACCTTCTATTCAAATAAATATTTTCATGAAAAAAAGAAAATACATTGATACTCTCAAGTCTCAGCTTGAAAAGCTGTACACAAAATTTTACAAGCCAAATCATTTGGTTACTGTTTTACCATTTTCTGAAAATATTCTATAATCACCATCTGTATTTTACCTGAGCACTCCATAAATGCTACTGCATAATATTAAATATATTTATGTTATATATTTAGAAGATATAAGATACATATTTAAAATGATGTCAAAACTTCTTTGGACTTCAATTGAACTAGTGAGGCTTCTTAAAAGACTGTGAAAATGGCAAAACAATCCTCTTTAAGCACTGTTAGTCTTTGGTTTTGAATCAGATCTATAAAAATTAGGTGTAATCTTATAAATATACTAATATGCTTTCAAATTTTTTTTGTGTGTGTCTACAAATTATTTTGAAATACAAGGAAGTATGAAGTCATTAGCATTTTCCTTGGTTTGACCTTTTTCCCCACAGAGTAATTTTCAGGGTTTTCAGTAGTACAAGCATATAAATTTTCTCCTTATGCTTTAGTGACTATGAAAATCTTTTTCTTCAGTGTGAAAGTTTTAATGTTATTAATTTTAGTTGGCAACACACAACTAACATTTCATCCATAAAATATTGAATAAACTTAAAAATTGAATATCTCCTACCTATCTCTTGAAATTATCAAATGATTTCAGAATTAAGTGACAATTTCTATATTACTGTAGATCAGTCATAGAAGTAATTTAATGTGTAATTTAAATGCATTTCAAGTCAATTGACTCAAAGCCTTCTATGTTTGTGAGTATAATGCCTCGGTGCTTAGTATATATGACTACAGCATATTTACCTATTTTAGTTAAAATGTAATTGTAGCATTATTTATAAGGTACACATACAAGGGGAAAAAGCAAAATAAAATATAAAACAAAATCATCATTATTTTTGATCAAAATAAGAAATATCTCATCATTTTGGTTTCAGATAGCCATCAAAAAAAGCACCTATAGGGAAAAGCCTGATATAAGTCCCTTCCTCTTGCTTTTCTGACAGTACAATGAGTCATTTATTCACCAATCTTCACTGTTTAATTGATATGATATGCTAATTAGGATTGAAGATCATAGCTTTTGCATCATCTTTATGATGTCATAAGGAAAAGAACCACTATTTGTTTTTCTCTTTATTAAAGATATTGTACTTGATCATGTAAATATTATTTCTTGAAGCATGCACAAATATAGATAACTAAATCTCAAATAGTGTCTTTTCAGAGTAAACAAATGTTCTCTGCCATAAACTGGAGCACATAGTGTGAAAACCATTGAAAGAATGAATTTTGACATTAAAAGATGTGCTCTGAACTTTCCAGCTTATGTAGTATTAAAGAATATGGTTGAGAAGAGAATTCAACCTTCATTAAAAATACTGCACTTCACAAAACATCCTGGAAATTTTCACTTGGATTTCAGCTACTCCCATCACTCTTCATATAGATTTCTTTTTTCTTTTCTTTTCTTTTCTTTTTTTTTTTTTTTTACTGAAAATAAAAAGAAAACATAAGTAGATTAATCTCGCTTCAAGAATAAGTGATCTTAATCTGATCATATGCATTTGATTTGTGTATACTTTGACATATATAACTATTTACAGGATAATAACAGGAAAGTTAGAAATGTAAATTTTACTTTTATACGGATTTTTAAAATTTATGTGTCTAATACATATCAAACTGAAATTGGATAACGATAGCTCATGGTGGTAAGAGCAACATAAATTTTACAATTTTTTTTTAATTACTGAGAGGATATTCAAAATGTGATCAGTATTTTTCAGTTAATTTTGCATCATCTTTCAAGATTTATTTCAAATGATACAGCTTCAATATTTCTTACCATTTAGAATGCAGAGGAAGAGAGATTGACAGCAACTAGTACCATATTCAAATGTACTTTCCCTTTTGGTGCCCCCTGAATTTTATAATTATACATGCTGTTTTAGTCAGCTTGTCATTAGTGTGACTAAAATACCTGACAAAGACGATTTACAGGAGGAAAAATTTATTTTGGCTCACAGCTTCAGATGTTCAATCCATGTTCTGGGCCCAAGGTGAGACTGAACTTTATGACAAAATGGTGTGAAGGAGGAGAGCTTTCCTGCTCTTGACAGCCAGGAAACAGAAAGAAAGAGAAAGGAAAGAGCCTAGGGGGCAAGGTATGATCCCCAAGGGCAAACCCTAGTGACCCACCTTTTCTAGCCACATCCCACCTGCACCAATTACCTTGCAATTCTCATAAACCTAATCGTTTCACTTCCAAATATTCCTCCATTAACAAAGAAGTTTTGTGGTGGATACTTCATAGTGAAACCCTAACAAATGACATGATTTTCTTTGAGATAGCAGATGTATGGTCAATTTTCAAGAAGAACAACAACAACAACTGTGGGGTTACCAGCTATCTGGTAGAGCAGATTCCTGCTCGGAGGTATGAGCTGCCTAGGAAAATAAAAAGTCTGAAATAATCAGTAAGGAAAAAAAGACAAAGCCAGAACTTAGATTTAAAAGGGGGGACGCCTGATGGGACTTCCAGCTCTGATAGGACCTGGAACTGAACAACTGAACAAGGCCCCAATCCTTTATTTAAGGGGACATAGATCAAAGCTTTCAGTGTGGTAGGGATCTTGAGGTAAACAGGTTGTTTTTTGCTGGGCAGGTTATACCCATCTCCAGGTGGCTGTGTTTGATCCTAAGGCTATGAGCTAAGGTAGGATGCCAGCATGATCTGGGCTTTCTGGAACTGGGGAAATTCACCCAGGAGTTCCCAGGAAAGCAGCTTCCTAGCCTTAATGGTTCAAAAAAACCCATAATTTACACATGGTTTTCAACAAACAACAACAAAGGATGATAGTTATTTCCTATCAGAGCAGAGTTATTTCCTATTTCCTATTTGCTGAGCAGAGTCTAGACTCTTCCCTTTAGGAAAGCTCTCATAGATTTTGGCTTTCTTTTCATTTTGTTTAGGTGTCATTAATCCATTATTATAAACTTAAAGTTTAAAAGATCTCACAGAAACTCTTTCATCTCTTCACACGGGGAAACTAACTTGTATTTAAAACCTACATAGTTAGAGACTAGTCAGTTAAAAACACTGCACAAGACAATGGAAAGTTTTCCCCAAAATACATTTTCTTTTCTTTTTCTTTTTTTCTTTTGTACCAGGGATTGAACTCAGGGGTACTCAACCACTGAGCCACAACCTCAGCCCTATTTTGTGTTTTATGTAGAGACAGGGTCTCACTGAGTTGCTTAGCACCTCGCCATTGCTGAGGCTGGCTTTGAACTCGTGATTCTCCTGTCTCAGCCTCCCAAAGTGCTGGATTACAAGTGTGAGCCACCGTGCCCGGTTCCATAATACATTTTAAATAGTTTTGTTTGCCCTTCAGAAGTCTCTACAAACTCCATCATGCATAGAATTGTTAGACATATTGGAGTACAGCCTCAAAATTAGAATACTATACAGATATTAGAATGAAATAATGTTAATAAATCTCAAGGTGGAAGATAGCACTAACATCCTCAAGGTTTTGTATTTCCTGCTATCAGCCCCTTTGTCATTTTGGTTCTGTCCAATAATGAGATATATCCTTCCTTAAGCTATTGATATTGAGCTCAGCATATGATATGTTTTTTTGAATGAAATGCTAATGGACAGGAAATGAGTATGTTCTTGATATGGACATGTGCAAATGAGTTTGCCCTCTTGCATTTTGTGAGCTCATGTAAATTTGAAAAAAAATCACATACTTAAGATACCATTAATAAATTTTGATATCAAGTATAACTAAAACTATGTGTGGCTTAAGACTAAACACATGCATAATCAAATGTGCTGAGAAAATTCAAAAGTTCTTTTAACTTTTAGTAGTAAAAAAAATAATAAGGCTGAGGAATGGAGAAAATGGAGCACAAAATAATGGGTAATATTATTTCTTAATTTGGAAATTTGAGTATTATTTTTTGAAAATAAAATTATAAATAAAATTGTGTACAACTTCTCTCATAGATTTTGGCTTTCTTTTCATTTTGTTTAGGTGTCATTAATCCATTATTATAAACTTAAAGTTTAAAAGATAATACAAAACCAAACAGAATTACATTGTTTTATTCATTTTTTAATTCACACATACTAAACATAATATTAAGAAACTACTAGGTACTTAATAAATATATATTGCATTAAAATACAAAGAACAGCATCTTAGTTAATTTGGGGGAGTGGTCACAATTCAAACAGATATGTAGGACACCACTTGCATATACTGCTCACAATGGCTTCGTGAAAAATGAGAACATACAGAACAGATTTATTATTTTTCTTCTTGCTTATTTTTTAAGTTTTATTGGAAAACTATAGCTTAGTTATAATTAAAGCGGTTATTATAAAAGATAGCAATAAAATAATCTCATAGATTCAGTGTTGTAACAAAAATCTGAAATGTATTAAGAAAGCACTTAATAATACCTCTACATAACAGTTAATAGGAAACTATTGACAAGAGTGCGAGTGGTAGAGCGAAAATAAAGACAGGCTAGAAGCAGTGTGCCCTGTGGGTGCTCATTAAAACTTATCGCTTGATTGATTGATTCACCTGAAAAATGTCTCAGAGAAGTTTGATCTAAGTATTGAGTTCTTAGTAGGAATTCCTGACACTGGGCTTAAAAGGTTCAGATGCTAATAGAGAAACTGAATTCTGTTGATAATTTTATTCAGTGAATTCTAGTTTTGTGGGGGGCAGGATGGCAAACAAAAAACTTAACAACAAAAAAATCAAACAACCCAATCACAAAATGGGCTAAGGAGCTGAATAGAAACCTCTCCGAAGAAGATATACAATCAAGGAAATAGAAGATGCCATCAAGAGCCTTCCAATAAAATACCTGGGAATCAATCTAACAAGAGTGGTAAAAGACCTCTATGATGAAAACTACAAGACACTAAAGAAGCACATGGGAGATCTTTCCATCTTCTAAGATCTTCTTCAATTTCTTTCTTTAGTGAGACTATTGTGAATGGAGTAGTTTTCCTAATTTCTATTTCAGAGGACTCGTTGCTGATGTATAGAAATGCATTTGATTTATGGATATTGATTTTATATCCTGCAACTTTGCTGAATTCATTTATCAGTTCTAGAAGTTTTCTGGTGGAATTTTTTGGATCCTCTAAGTATAGAATTACATCATCTGTAAATAATGATAGTTTGAGTTCTCCTTTTCATATTTATGTCTCTTTAATTTCTTTCATCTTTCTAATTGCTCTGGCTAGCATTTCAAGGACTATATTGAATAAGAGTGGTGAGAAAGGGCATCCCTGTCTTGTCTCAGTTTTTAGAGGGAATGCTTCCAAATTTGCTCCATTTAGGGAGGGCATTCATGACTTAAACAGATCAATTACAAGCAAGGAAATAGAAGATGCCATCAAGAGCCTTCCAACCATGAAAAGCCTTGGACCAGATGGATTCTCAGCTGAGTTCTATAAGACCTACAAAGAAGAACTAACTCCAATACTCCTCAGATTTCCATGAAATATAAACGGAAGGAACCCTTCCAAACTCATTCTATGAGACTAGTATCAGCTTGATTCCAAAATCAGACGAGACACATCAAAAAAGGAAAATTTCAGACCAATATCCCTGATGAATATAGATGCAAAAATTCTCAATAAAATTTTGGCAAATCACATACAAAAGCATATTAAAAAACTAGTGCACCATGATCAAGTGCAACTAGTGTACCTTGCATCATTCCAGGGATGCAAGTTTGGTTCAACATACAGAAATCAATAAACATAATAATTCTCAAATAAAACTTTAAAAAATAAGCAGGAAGAAAAATAATAAAAATAAATAAAACCTGTTTTAAATATGAAAGGGTGTTGTATTTTTGTCAAATGCTTTCTCTGCATCAATTGATAGAATCATGTGGTTCTTATCTTTAAGTCTATTGATGTGATGGATTATTATTATGATACTAGTTTTATGTTGAGACCTGAGTACAGGCAGGGAAATGTATGAACATTTTCTAGGCCTATAAGTTTATGAGGTTTTTTAATTACATTTTTTTTTCTCAAAGTATTGATTTTTCAGAGGTAAATCTTTTTCCAGGTTGATAAAATAGAACCAAATTCATCAGGTTGTTCTCAGGATTAAATGAGATTCCTTTTATTAAATATCTTGCACAGTGCCTGTTACATAGTGTATATTCAGGAACTGCTGACAGTCATTGCTGCTGTTTTTAAAAAAATAAACTGAAATACAAGTCAGAATACAGTTTTAAATTATACTTACAAGTACTTGACCATTTTAATTTACCCTTGACATAACTGTGGTATAACAAAATTAGAAGTGTTCAGCAAAAAATTTGATCAAGTGAGGTGATGATAAAGTTGGTGGTAGCTGAAGTCTGTTTCTTTAGGGATCTGTCCTTCTCTGTGCTTCCTCATGGGAATTTCTAATTTTAGTCTCTATGCTGACAACCACAGAGGATCATTTTCTAATCTAGACCTGTGAGAAATTCAGTTACAGAGGAAACATTAAAGAGTGTGAAAACAGAATTTTTTTGCTATAAAAAAGTCATAAAATTTCAAATCTGGGAAAAATCTTCTTTCTATAGACTCCCTGTAGACTTATTTTACAGATACATAAAGAAAGGCACACAGTAGGTAGATGATTCATCAAAGGTCATGTATTTAAGTTCTGAAAATTCTGAATAATTCAGATCTCTGCTTTCCCCTCCAAAATTATATCCACTATAATGCTCTAAACACATAAAAATTATTAACAGGTTAAAACATGGATTCTTTTATCTCATAGTTGCTCTATACCAGGGTGATAAAAGAAAACTAGCAAATCCATGCATATTCATGGTCAGATACCTTATGCAAATATAAAAATGTACATGTTGGAAATACATCCAAGCATATGGAGTATATTTGTATAGTTACATTAAACATGAATACTGAACTTTAGCACATATGAACTAAACCTGAGAACTATTACAATTAACATGAAACAATCTATGATATTATTTGATGGTAAATGTTTTGCTAAACAATGTCCTAAAACAGTTTTGCCAAAAGGCTGTTTAGCTCTTGGTAGTATAAAATTTGTTTCCCTTAATTTAAAACATATATCCACTTTCCTACATTTTGATACCTGGATGTTTGATAGAACTCATATTTAGAAAGAACATATCATTATCTCAATTCTATTCCAGGATAGAGTTGATAGTTAGCCATACCATCCATTGTCCATATAAAATAAACCATGTATGCCTTAAGTTTCATTTTTACTAATACCCAAAATGTTCATCAAGGGAAGTACTAACTGAATAATTCAAGAAAGAAACACACAAAAAAAGCAAAAATGTTATAGGCATAACATAAGTTCTATGCAAATACTTAAGATGCAAATATATACATTCATTATTCTTTTAAATTATTTCTTAATGTGACAGGATTTTCATACATATATAATACATATAACTAAATATATCATTTATGGAAAATCATCCCTGTGTGGTAAGTAGACTGTCCAATTATTCCTTTCAGATCTTGCTTAGCCAATAAATTGTCTCCAACAGCATGCTTTTATGTATTGTCTTGATTAAAATTGAAATAACATAATCATTCGAATAAATGTATTCTTTTTTAAACAGTGAAATTATATAAAAGCAATGTTCTCTTAAACAATTTTTAGTAAAATCATCTGGCTAACAATTCTAATCACTCTTGTCAAATAATGAAAGAAGGAAACTATACAGTGTTACTCCTTTTTCTGTTTATATAACACAAATACCAGAGGCTGGGTGACTTCATAAAGGAAATAGGTTTATTTATTTCACAATTCTGCAGATTCAAGGGCATGAGCTTGACTATTGGGTGAATGGCATCCCAATGACAAGAGTACATGTACATGCATGGGAGAGAGAGAGACAGACAGAGACAGAGACGGACATTGATTAACATAACCAGACAAGTCATCAAAGAGCAATTTGGGGTCAGTCTCAGGCTTTATAAATACTCCCTTTCACCATAACTAACTCAGGGTCCCATGAGAACTACTTCAATTCCTTCTTAGGGCAGTGTCTCCAATAACCATCTCTCTTTATTTTTTAAACATTTTTTCTAGTTGTTGATGGACACAATGTCTTTATTTTATTGCTTTTGTATGTGGTGCTGAGGATCGAACCCAGGGCCTCACGCATGCGAGGCAAGTGCTCTACCACTGAGCTACAATCCCAGCCCCTATGCCCTCTCTCTTAAGGTTTCATGTGTTGGACCAAATATCAAACACATGAACCCAAAGGAGCAAACAGTATCCAAACCATAGGAGCTACAAAGTAAGATTTCTCAAAATACAATAGAATTTCTGGGTTGTGTAGAATATACCATTTAAAAGATTGCAGAAGGAAAGGTAAGGACATTTTTAAAAAGACATAAGCTTGCCTATAGATGAAGTCATATTGCTGGAGACAACTCATTAGCTAAAAGAGATTCGACAGTAACAACTGGACAGTCCATTTACTACACAGGGATGAGGTTCCATAAATTATATACGTAGTAAGTATATATTTACTTATTTACACTTCATATATATTTTGCTTAAAAACATTTAAAGAAAATAAGACGTATCCTATAAAATAGAAGAAAGACTGTGCCAAATAAAGTAACCATAATAAAGGATGTTGGTCCATTTTGAAGAATATCATTTAAAATAAACTCAGCCATATTCTGTTGAAATTCTTTTATTTTTGAAAAAAAATGCCCTCAATTTTTAATAAGCAGAGAAAATAATACTTCATTTAATTCTTTAACATTGATAGATAATGACTATCATGAGATGGCTTTGGCTGTTGGTGCTTGGCCTTTAATTAAGCGCTGCTTTATAAATAGCCAGTTGTGGCCCCCACATGTCTAGCTATCTAAGAGTGAAAAATAAATGAATCTAATCTTTGAGAGTTCTTCAAGCAAGTTGTAAATATGCAACATGTACCCACCTTTTTGCTGCTATGACCAAAAGATCTGACAAGAACAATTTTAGAGGCAAAGTTTATTTGTCATTCAAGGTTTCAGAGATCTCAGTTCATAGATGGCTAACTCCATCTTGCTCGGGACTGGAGGTGAGGCAGAACATAATGGCAGAAGGCTATAGAGGAGAAAAGTAGCTCAAGACATGACTATCAGGAAGCAGAGAGTGCTTCATTCACCATAGACAAACTATAAACCCCAAAGCTACACCACTGTGATCCACCTCCTTCAACCGCACCCTACCGGCCTATAGTTACTACCCAGCTAATCCATAGTGGATTAGTACACTGATAAATTTACAACTCTCATAATTTTATTTCACCTCTGAATATTTGTTCTTTCATTTTCTCACACATGAGATTTTGAAGGACACCAGGTAACACTATGCTAAAGTGAACATGCAATAAGCATTCTTTCAGAAAAGCTTAAATGCTTTGCTTTATACTAAAAATGATAACTTTTTACATGGAATGCTAAATTGTATGCTTATAATCATTTTAAAACAATTGTTCTTTCATTCATCTGCACACCCTTTCAATTTAGTTTAACACTTCCTAAAATTATTTGGATAATCCACTCAAACATTATTGTTTCCTTGAATATTTTCCCAAATGGTGCTATAATTACATAATACCAGAGTCCAATTAGTGGAAAATATTTATCTAAATTTTCTGCTGTTCTTTCATTATAAATGTTAAACTTTGTATTTTGCTTCATGAAATTTTAGAGTCCAAAATATTTTTTCTCTGGATTTAATTTTAAATTCCATTGGCTTGAAATTTTGCTGCTATTAGCACGATGATAGGAATCATTTATAAATGCTTATCATGCATTTATAGAATTGCATTCAAAGAGATTATCCATTCAGGTATTCAATCAATTCCACTTTGGTTAGTTTACAGTTTGATTATATTTTACTTAAAAACCTGAAAACTCTAAATCCCATGATTCTAAAAAATAAAAATAGTATTAATGACATTTCCTTTGATACATAAGTACTTTTTTCCTTAATGTAAAATTATAACAATTTGCTTAGAAAGAAAAACTTGCCCTTTCTTTTACATTGTACTGGAGAATCTCTTAATTAAACTCTAGCATGTACAGGGACTTATTAACTCTTTCCTTAAAATGTCCAGAAGTGAAGAGATAAGACAAAGTTTTGAACATGGCTGAGATCTTGTAGAAAAGTCAAAATCAGAGCAGAAATTTACCTGAAGATATCCTAGAGCTGAAATGGTGCATAAAAGTGAATTTGGGAAACATTGTATCCTTCTCCCTGGTGGAGACATAAAATTAAAAGTGGATTATTCGGTACATTCCTGGATCAAGTAAGAAGTTCTGGGGTTCCAATGGCATCACTGTGTAGGGAGCTAAGGAAGAGATACCCCCAAACCTATTCAAATATGATAATAGCCTGAACTACCACTCATCCAAGTATGCAGGAAAGTATGGACTTGCACTACTTTTCCCAACCTACTTTATGCAAATATGCTTTTTCATTCTTTCAGATGCTCTGTTTGAATGATAAATTATAAGAGTGCTCTGTCAGAAAGTCAAATGAGCCATTAGACAAGTGGTTTAGGGATGAAAACAAATTAATGTTATCTAAACAATGTTGTTATGAGGAACTGGGCAACTCAGAGGCATAAGCAACAGGAGATGATTCAGAATCTTTGTAGTACTAGAGCATTGGTATTTTTAATCATATTGTGTGCAATTGCATCTTAGGGTATTTCAGTTTTGATTAAAATAATGTGTATGAATGAAGAGGCAAATTGAAAGGAAATATCTAGAGACTATGATTATGCCTATGCTTTATAGAGACAAATGAAAATAGTCAACCTTGAAAAGGAAAATAAAAGAGAAAAAACTGTATACATATTGCCATCAAGAAGGATATTAGGCATAAAACAGAAACAACTCTCTTACCTAGACACTGAGTGGTGTTATGTCTCAAAATGGAATGTTTCAAATACTAGTTGTGATCTTAGAAGTTCTTAAATGCTACGAGAGCTGGTAATGACACACAAATGAAAAGATTATGATAAGTCAAGTTTAAATTTGCCTCCTCATCACATACTAATTAAGTATCTACAGCAAATAATAATATTGAATGTTATTTTAAAAATTCTTTTAATAAGAGCACATTGTAAAAGTATTATTTGTAAGAATTTCTTTTCTGTTCCTCATCAGGCTTGTCCACTCAGTGAAGCCCAACAAGAACATTCATGGCCTAGAAAATATTAAGGAAAAATGTTGTTGCACAAGGGAATATGAATATTATAAACATAACATAAATGAGGGAATAGTTTTTAATTAACCAGAAACAATAATTTATAAGCCAGGAGATATATTTTCCAATCAATAAAGTATTCTATATTTGAAAAAATATAAGGTATATATATATATATTTCAAGATGTATTTTGTTATTCAATCATTTTGAAGAAATTTATGTCATACATTCTTAAATATTTTTCTTGGACCTAAAACAGACAATGGTTTATTTATATTTAAGTCCATTTTATCATGACAAATACACAAATGCATTGCATTAGTCATAATACAAAAGTTACTCTTTATTAAAAGTAGCTGAATTTTACTGATAGAAATAGAAATAAGCATAGTTTTATTTGTGTTTCATTTACTTATGTTGTAGATATGCAGGGGACTGATGCAGTGTGGTTTGAAAGGTGAACAGATGGGATTTTATTTTTAGTTCACATTAGCACACCCCATCAAACACTCATTTACTTGATATACCAAACAACATTATATAGCTTACAATTTTAAAGTATAGCTCTGCCAGTCATGTAATATTTAAATAATAGAAGACAAATATGACTCCAATGACCACTGTGTTGCTAAGCTATTTATTGTAAACACATGGTTAAAAATTCATTTATATTGGGGGAATATATCCAGTTCTCAGTCGTGTAAAATTAACAAGAGCCTTTCCATTTAGGATTTTTTAAGAGGAAGATTTGCAGTTGAGGAAGAGGAAACTATTATAGGTACAGAGGTACTTGGTGAAGTAAATTAATGCAACAATTTCTTGTATTACAAGATCACAAAATTCTCTTCCACTTTGTTTGAGATATCATTGCTGATAAACTCCCAGTGAATATATTCACAATATTTAATAGAGATGTCTGCTATAAGATAAAATTAAATATCTATTTTTGCCTAAAAAGTTTAAGCATTGTTTTGCATTTAGTGATTTTCCCCAAACTTTAAATGATATTTTAAATATTTACTTAGTTTTATTTCTTCAATTTTTAAGGAAATTAATTTTATTCTTCACTAAGTACTGTAATTATTGTCTCAATTTCTCATTTGGGAATCTAGATTGTGATGGTTACAATTAATTTTAAAGTATCATTTTGATAATTCCTACAACCCACTGTTTCATCCACTTACTCTAGTCTATGCATTCTCAATAAGGCCAATATTACTTCAACCAAGTGAAAATGATTTTAAAACACAGATATTTAAAGAATATATAAAAAGTTATATCTGTAATATTGAAATTTCATGAAGATAAGAACAGAGATAAGGAAAATAAATGTCTAAAAGTCTCCTTAGGGAGGAGGGTAATGAAAATCAAAAGGTTGAGTAAAAGAGAAACACTGATTTAGTTTTCCTCCTTTTCCTGTATCCCCTCTCCTTCTGAAATTAAGGTACATTTAACTTATACTACAATATATTGATCTTAAGTACACAGTTAAATGGGTTTGACAATTGTACTCACCCAAGTTGAGAAAAATAAAAAAAAATTAATCATGCTTAATAATTTCAGTCAGCCCCATTCCAAGAAATATCCCACAGAGGAAAATGTGTGTGTGTTTAATTTCTACTGCTGTAAAATTTAATTTGCCTGCTTGTAAGCCTTATACGAAGGCAACAATACCATACCTACTCTGGTTACTTTTTCTTCAATGTAGTTTCAGTGAAAATTATATGATATGAATTTGACATAATTTAGTTATTATCCTTTATTCTGCTTGTGGACATTCAAGATTGTCACACCTTTTCAACTATTATTAAAGTGATAAGATATTTTAGTACATAAAAAGAATGAAAAGAAAGGAGAGAAATTATTGGTGAAATATCTAATTTTAGAGGAAAACAAACAAACAAAAAAACCCATACTCTTTAAAACCAAGATAGTATGCCCTAAACCTTATTTATGTTGTTCAAAGGTTCATATTCATACAAAAATTATATTAAATTCATCTTGAATCAGGACAATTTTACATAAAAAGTATTCAATATATCACAATATCAGTAAGTGATTTTAGAGGGAAAAATCATCAAAAGAATTGTAAAAATTCAGCATATTATATTCTTAATCTTCCCCTTTTAGGCATATGCTTCCAATATTTAAAAAATGCCTAGACTAATAATACCCAAGCAAATTGTACACAATTTTTTTCTTCCATGATGTACATGGTTGATTAGGAAATAAATCATATAATTTATAAGATTCAACCATTTTTATACATATGTCTCATATCTGAGCATATTTGAGAAATGAAGCATCCATTTAATTGTTTTCCTTCTCCATAGTTTTCAGTTATGTCATGATTAAGTGTTGATACAAATGCAATAATTAGGGACATTCTGTAACAATACAAAGATGATAATTGCATCTGTAATTTAAGTCAATTTGGCAAAGTTAAATTTAAACAAAATTTGTTCATTGTATAAAACAATAAACTAATCCAACTGACAAAACAAATTGTAGAGGTGTTAGTATTGTTTCCTCAGAATTATCTCTACTATTTTTTCAGCAAATTATCTTCAATGACTATGATTAAATCTATTTGATAATGGGTAATAGTTAGGGAAATGGAAAAACAATCTTTAAATGCCACACAGTTTTTTGCTACTATATTAACATCTAAGAATCATCAATCTTAAATCTTTTCCAATGTATCACAGTTGAAAATGTAATAGTTATATTTCACATTAAAATTATATTCAATGATTCTTGATAATTACCACAGAGATAAACAATTCTAAAATAAAAATATAGAAGTAGTCTTATTTAGTATCTCTATTGAAAACTGTAATGTACAGGTGTACCCTATGCCCTGTACCAGCATCAATCATTTGATAGTTTCCTACAGTTGACAGTTATTGTCAGTTCACATTTTGCAATTAATATGTATTTGCTATGGTCCAAATGTTTGTACTTCCCTCCTCCCACACATACATTTAAATCCCAGCTCCCAAGATAATGGAATTAAGAAAAGGACCTTTGAGAAGTAATCTAAGATTATAAGGTAGAACCCTGATGGGGGAGAATTAGTGCCTAGATGAAGAAGAACACAGAACTACTTTGCCCAGACCAAACCCACTGGTGCCTCCAGAACTGTGAGAAATAAATGTTGTATAAAACCTCCAGTTTATGGTATCTTTTTATAGGAAGCCTAAATGGAAAAGCTTACATTTTAGTCAAAATATTGCTTTACATTTAAAATATAAAAAATGTTAGAAGCAGATCACAAAAAAAAAAATTAACATCTGAAATACAAAATTTCTAGTAGAAAACTTTGTGATATTGGTTAGGCAAGGATTTCTGTGACACAATATTAAATAAATGCTTTATTAAATTATTAAAAGTTGTATTTCATCAAAAGTAAGAATTCTCCTCTTCAAAAGATACAACTAAGATCATCACAAATAATGCCACATGAAAGATGATTGAGGATTATACATCTGATAAAGTATTTGTATCCACAATACATTAGAAATTCTCAAAATTCAATTCATAACAAACAAGAAAAAATAGGTAAACATCTTACACAGATGATTGTTCAAATAATATGCATGGATGGCAAATATAAACACATGAAAAGATGTGCAATGTCAATTTTTGGAAAATTCAAAGTTAAATAATAATAAAGTATGATTAGAGATCTATAAAAGTGCTGAAAACTTTAAATCAAACAAAATTTTAAAACAAGAAGTGTTAGCAAGTACATGAAATAAATAGAAATCTCATATATTTGGATCAAAATAAAAAATGACAGTCATTTCAGTTGAAAAATGAAGCAGTTATTGTTCCAATATTTTTGGGGGGGGTTACTGGAGATTGAACTCAGGGGCACTTGATCACTGAGCCATATCTCCAGCCCTATTTTGTGTTTTATGTAGAGACAGGGTCTCACTGAGTTGCTTAGCGCCTCAGCAATTTAATCATTGCTGAGGCTGGCTTTGAACTCGCGATTCTCCTGTCTCAGCCTCCCTAAGTGCTGGGATTACAGGCTTGCGCCACCGCACCCAGCTTGTTCCAATATTTTTACTGAAAAGTTAGAGTTTAAAAACATAATTGCCAAAATGAATGTGAATATCCATTATTTTAAATATCAAATAATATTTACATTTTTCATTAAAAAATGAGTGTTTTTCTCAGTTACTCTCAAGAGTCATTGAATCAATTTACAAGGAGTACCATATTATTAGCCAGCCTCAATTGGATATTTACCTTATAGTTATTTAGATTAAGATATCCTATGTTTGCAGGTCTTCAATATCTATAACTTCTGTTTAGCTTGTGGAGATATGAAATAGTTATTTGTTAAATAGAAAGTGAAAGCTGTGTATCTGGGCACAGAAAGCCTCAGCCACACAACAGGGAAAATTTTATCAGAGAATTCTCACATAAAAAATTATGTGTGTGTATACTTCAAAGATTTTTTATTGTGGCTTAGACACTTAACACCCCTAAGACTTGAATGACTTATCTTCTTTGATATGGGATAATTTCCACCTACCCCTTATTTTATATGTTCTGTTCTTCCTTTTCTTCTGTTCTCACTCCAGAATCCCTGCTGAATTGTGGTGTTCATTAATCAAGTCCTTAAATTTCTAAAAAGGTCTTTGAAGATTCCCATATTTTTGTGTACAAGTATTGACTTCTAGAAACCTCGGCTGTATTTTCACGCTTATTAATTCAATCTTAGTTGTGTATTTTCTATTATATTTGGCCATCATTTTTTTTCTTAGATTTTGACAATTGTATTTTTTACCACCATAACTTGCAACAATTTAATCTTTATGTAGCAGCATTTTTGAGGAAATGCAATCCATATAGTATGACCTCTGTTGTTTCAAATGTTCATGTCCTTCAATGTCTTCTGTTAATTTTTCAGTATGTAGTAGTTTTTACTTAGACCGATTTGGTGTCAACCTTTAACAGTTGGATTTTCTTAAATGTTACTCATACTTGTTATTTTTCTTTAATGTTTCTTTTTGAAGATCTACAATGAAAATTATCTGTACTAAGTGTATTTCCTTAGGAAAATACAAAACTTTTCTCTCTTTCAGTGAATGTCAGCTTCTGTTTAGAGACACCTGCCTCTGACAATTGCTTATGTGTTGGGGTGGGGCTGAGGACATGGGATATGGCAGTGATGATTCTTGTCAGTTATAAGTACTTGGTGAGCTCAATGCTATCAGGATGCAGATGATATTTCAATCAACTCTTTTTTTTTTTTTTTCTGGGCATGGGGATAGGACCCATATACTTCAGGCAAGTTGTAAGTTGATAGTGACACTGTCCTTTATTTTGACCCAATGAGCATTGGGTTTTATTTTTTTCTGTGCACACACACACACACATACACACACATATATATATCAAGTGATATATATATAAGCATATATATATATGCTGAAACATAAATAATATAACACGGCAAATGAAAGTATGTTAAGTTAGGTTTAAACATTCACATTGTAGAGAAAACTGTTCAGAAAGTTATATAGTCATATTGCATTGGAACACAAACATTAAATTTGTTTCTTTGAACGTTAATGTAAAGAAGCAGTCTTTGATAACCAGAGTTTGACTTTAGTAGTCATTCTTTTTCTTATTAAAATTAATCTCCATTTTGTTAAATTCAGCTTTTGGATTAAATCTGTTTCAATAGGTGGTGTTTTAAGTCTTGATTTTAGAAATGATATAGATTCTATAAAATGTCTCTATATCTTTCAGGAACTACAAAATATTTGTTCTTGGTATATGATTCATATTAATTTTTACTGAAGGCAGATGCAATAACCAAAGAAGGCGTTAGAGAAAAGAATTTAGCTCAATCTCTATTTTTAGCTTGAATTGCAGCTGTAATGGAAAAAAGAAACAGAAAAAAATGTAACTTGGAAACATTGTTGACTAAGCTTCTGAATCTATTTTATATGTGAATTACTTTTAGTTAATGGAGCTTATCTAATCTGTCAACATAAATGCTCATATGAGGTAAGAGAAATTATTTCATCCAAATATCATCACTTAACATTGATTTTATTTTTACTTATATGAGACATTGATAAAAACAAATGCTTATTCCAAATAGTATATAACAAAAACTCTACTACAACTGTTCTACATCCTCTTAACATTTTTTACATTGTAATTGAAGTCTAATTTGCATTCAACTAAAATCATCAACTTTATGTTTATAATTCAATGATTAGTAAATTTCTAAAGTTGTACAACTAAAACCATAATTATTTTAGAATAATTGAATTACCTGCCCAGAACTACTCTCTAAACCTTTTATATTTGACCTCTATTGTCATGACTCAACGTCAGATAAATATTCATCTGCTGTTGCTGTAGTTGTGCTTCTTTTAAAAATTCATATAAACAAAATTATATAGCAAGTATTCATTTGTCTCTAACTTCTTTAAATTAGCATGTTTGTGCGCATGTGTGTGTTAGGGGGTGAATCATTCATATTGGTGCACATATCAATAGTTTATTTCTTCTTTAGAGTAAGTAGTATTGCATTGCATGAATATACAGTGTTTATTCAGTAGTGGTTATTTGGGTATTTTGAGTATTGGGGTAATTTGCAGTTTTTGGTTATAATTGTAAATGCTGTTTCTTTGAACACTGTTTATATTAATTCATTTCTATAGTGTAAAAATCTACAAATAAAATATCTGGGGCTATGGTAAGTGTATTTTTAATTCATTAAAAAATTCCAAAGTGTTTTCCAAAATGTGATTTTAAATTTCCACCAGTGAAGTAGTTAGATTAGAGGAAGAGTTTGTTTCAAATTTGTCCATGGCTTGGGACAGAAGCAATGAAAGTATTGCTTTTTAGCAAGGTAGGTGAAAGAGGGAATTCACTGAAATTCAGTATTTGACTGTCAGAGGGTCTTACAGCTTCAGTCTTTTGTGTACCTTGAACAAAGAGCAAGAATTAATACATTGAAACCCAGTGGTTTGTAGTATCAGAAGTAATAATGGGTCACCATAGAGAGGAGAGATGATACAAACAGAAGAGAAATGCAATGGAAAAATTTGGCACAGAAAATTCTTCAGATAAGAAAAGCAGCCTAAACTTAGCAAATCCACAGTCTTCACAGTGAACTGGTGTTTGAAAAGTGCTAGGTTTCTCAGTTGACAATCAGAACTCTGAAGCAGGATTGATCTTGAGGAGGTCAAACTGCAGTTTGCTGCTGTGGGAGCTCAGGAGATTGTAGCAAACATCACCACACTTCTCAGAAAGCACTTGCCATGTTTTCTAAAATGTATGAACAGACCATGAGTAAAATGAGCACAAAGAAGATTATACCCAGAGTGATGCAAGTCAGAAATACAGGTGGGAGGGCAATTTGCCTTCCTTTTGGTTCTGGAAGTTCACTAGACCATCTGAAGAGGGTCAGAAAACTGAACATACAAGTGTGAGTACACTCAAGAACTAAGCCTAAGAAGTCAGTATCCTTGGGCAATAGTGTGAGACCTATGGAGGATTTGTTCTCCTGCCTCATGAGTAGAATTCTTGGGAGGCTTCAGAAATCTAGATTCCCAGAAGAGATCATTGTCTTCCTGGCTCTAGGGGTGCATTGTTCCAATCTTTCCAAAGAAGGTACCACCCAAAAAAGTCCCTAAAGCCTGATTATATCTAAGCCACAGCCACCAGAACTTTTCTCTTAGAATTCTTCAGCAGCCCCACTCTGGAAGTGCATCAATCTGGTTGGTCTGTACAAGACTCCAATTGACAGTATTTTTCATTCCATCCTACCTTACACTGGTGAGAAGAGAAGTTTAAGATTGTCAATTGAGTGCTATTTCAATCAGCTTCAGTCTTAGACCACTCTGGGTGAGTGAGCAACACAAAAAGAGGGAAGAGTTAACAAGCCACAGCCCTTGACCATGTGTGCTCTTGTGCTTTCTCTATCTCTCAGAATGTAGCAAAGAAGAAATGGGAAGAAGGACATTTGGGCATAGTAAGTGACCATCCATCCTCATTGACAGGCTTGACCACCTCAATGGAGAAAATTCTTTTCTTTTTTCATGGACAAATTTGAAACAAACCCGTCTTCTAATCTGAAAATGTAACTGGTGGAAATTTAAAATCACATTTTGGAAAACACTTTGGAATTTTTTAATAAATTAATTAAGAATCTGTGTGTGTGTTCTTGCTTTGCTAATTGGTTCATGGATATACATATATGTAATTTATTTCATTTTTTCTTATTTTTAACATATTTATTCATTGTTATCTTTCCTTATCTTTTAAGGGTTAGGGATTTATGTTTTTTTACTTTGGTTTTGTTTTCTTCCCTTTCTCTTCTTTTGTTTCCTAACAGCCAAATTCTCCTATTATCTCTTTCTCTTTCCCTTTACTTTCTTTTTTCTATTTTTCTTCTCCTTATTTATAGCTATCACTTGCTGCATCTCTTCTGTATTCTCATTATTCACATTTTGAACATTTTCAACTTGCTTTCCTATCACACTTTCTTTTCTTTTAATGCACTTTACTTCAAACATCTATTACAATTATTTGATTTATATATCTCCTCTCCCAGCCATTAATGTTGCAGTTACTACTACTATGAATAGTATAATCGACACCTACTGTTTATTTTAGTGCCATATCTAGTTTACAGACATTTATTGTTTTGACTGTTTGCAATTGATGACTCCACTATTCCTGTTTATGTGGTAATTAGTGTTGTAGATGTACTAGTAGGTACCAGGTATTTATTTTAATGCTATACATTGTTTGCTTATGTTGTTACTATTATTTGTTTCCCCATTTTCTGTGAGGTGTTGGGTATCAAAAAGGATATTAAAGTTCACAGTGTAGAGACTTTGCTGCTGAACTAAACTGAGCCAAAAGACACCTCACCTTGATCCACACACAAATTAACCACACTCAAACTTTAGTGATACTTTAGTACAAAGAATAGAAGATACAAAACCCCACACAAATGACCAGGCCTCAAGTAGGAATGGCTACAGGAGCTCTTAGGCCTCACTCATATGATCCTATTACAGTAAAATCAGACAACATTAGCACAAAGCCTATGGATATCATATCCATGAGGTGTCTCAATATACATTACTCTAGAACAGTTTGGCAAGAGAAGATTGTGCCCTAAAATGACCTACACATATGAGTAGAAGAAAAATCCATCTCAATGCATGCTTAAAACCAATACAGGAATATAAGAAATATAAAAAAAAAAAAACAAGATAACATGATGCTTCTGAGTCAGTTGATCATAATTCATCAGCAACTGACTCCAAAAATACTGAAGTGGGTATCAAAATAAAAATTCAGATAAAAAATTTGAAAATCTCTTTCTCTTTCCCTTTAGTTTCTTTTTTCTATTTTTCTTTTCCTTATTTATAGCTATTGAAATATCAAATAAAAAATTGAAAAGAATGAGTATTAAAGTCATCAGTGGATTCCAAGAGAACACAGAAAAACAAATGAATGAATTCAGGAAATCACCACATGAAATGAAATTAGAAATTTAATAAGGAGATAGAGATATCAAAAAAGAAACAAAGAGATATATTGCAAATGAAATACATAATAAATCAAATAAAAATTTTAGCTGGAAGTCTTAGTAATAGCATAAACCATGTTGAAGACAGAATCTCAGAGCTAGAATACAAAGAGGCCAGCCTTGAACATTCAGACACTGTTAAAGGAAAGAAAATAAAGAACCATCACTAAAATACACATGAACTCTCAAACAACATATGGGACCAAATTTAGGAACCATTGGAATTAAAAAGAGTTGTGAGTTTCAGGCTGATGAAATAGATAACTACTTCACAGAAATAACAGAAAGTTTTCCAAACAGAATGAGATGGACATCAAGATACAGAAAGTATTAATAACCACAAATAGACAAGATCAAAATGAACTTCTTCAAAACACATTGTAATTAAAATGCCTTAAATACAAAGAAAGAATAGCATTTTTAAAACCCAAGAGAAAAATGTCAGTTCACATTTAGAGGTAAGTCAATCAGAATTATTACTTCTGATTTCTCAGTACAAACTATAAAATCCAGGAGGGCTTAAAATGATGTCTTCCAAGCCCTGAAAGTGAATAAGTATCAATGAAGACTGCTATATCAAGCAAATATTTCCTTTAGAATTGAATAAATAAAAACTGTCCAAGATAAACAGACACTAAAATAATGCATGACTACTAAGCCAGTACTACAGAAAATATTTATAGAAATAATTCACACAGAAGAAATAATTCCTAGAGCTCACAAATGTACAAATTTCATTTGAACAGTAACTAAGAATGTGAGTAACAGGACCACATTAAGCATTAGAAATAGATTGAAATGACAGGAATTAATAAACATCTCTTTATAACATTCAATATAAATAGTCTCAACTCTCCAATTAAAAAAGACACAGGATAAAAGTCAAAGGATGGAAATTGACATACCATGCAAATGGAGTCCCAAAATAAGCAGGAGGAGATACTCTCATAAAAGTAGACTTCAAGTCAAAATTTATCAGAAGAAACAAAGAAGGTAATTTTGTACTGGTAAAGGGGAAAATTCAGCTAAAAGACATAACAATAGTAAAATTTGTGCCCCAGATCTTGGTGCACCTAATTACATGAAACAGACACTACTCAAATTAAAGTCTTTGATAGATATCAGTACAATTATAATGGGTGATTTCAACCCACCTCTCTAACCAATAGATATAAAGTATTATAAATCAAATGAACAAACTTGTATAGAATATTGCATTGAAAAATAGCTGAATACACTTTCTTCTCAGCAATTCCCTAAACATTCTCCAAAATAGACCATACTTTACATCACAAAGCAACTCTTACCAAATACAAAACAAATCAAATAAATTTTTGCATCTTATCTGATTATCATGGAATTTAGAAACACACAGGTGCACACAACCCTACAGAAACTATATACTATATAAACACATGGAAACTGAACAATACACTTGAGTGATTAATGGGTGATAGAAGAAATCAGGGGCAAAATTTAAAACATTTTTAAAAGAATCAAATGAGAATATTAATACAATATACCAGAACCTCTGGAACATTATGAAGGCAGTTCTAAGAGGAAAGAAAACTGAGTGCTGACATAAAAAATCAGAATGATCCCAAATAAACAAGCTAATGATACACCTCAAGTTCTTTGATAAACAAAAACAAGGAAAGAAGTGATTAAGATAAAAGCTAAAATCAATGAAATAGAGAATTAAAAATCCAAAGGTTGAATTAAACAAACAATTGGCTATTGAAAAATATAAACTAAATTGATAAGACCTTAGCCATGTTCATGGATAGGCAGAATTCATACTGTTAAAATAACCATACTAACAAAATCAATTGAAAAACTGATTCAATGCAATTCTCATCAAAATACCAATGACATTCTTCACATAACTAGAAAAAAACAGTCCTAAACTTCATTTGTAAGAATATAAGAATCCACAATTATAATCCAAAGCAATTTTACCTCAAAAAATGCAATGCTGGAGAGGAATCACAATACTGACTTCAAATTATACTATAGAGCCACAGTAACAAAAACTGCTTGGTATATGTATAAAAACAGATACACAGACCAATGATACAGAATAGAAGATACAGAGACAAAGCCATCCAGATAGAGTCATCTGATCCTTTAAAAAACTGTCAAAAACATACACTGGAGAAAAGATGACCTTTCTAAATGAATGATGTTGGGCAAAGTAGTTATCCATGTGTAGAATTAGGAGACTAGATCTTTACTTCTTACCCTGCACAAAAGTCAACTCAAAATGGATCAAAGACCTAGGAATTAGACCCCGAACTATACAATAACTCCTGGAAGAAAATGAAGAAACAATGTTTCAACACACAAGCACAGGCAACAACTTTCTCAATAGGACTCCTAAAACTCAGGAAATAATGCCAAGACTTAATGGAATGTTATTAATTTTCCAAGCTTTTGCAGAGCAAAGGAATAAATTAAGAATGTGAAGAGGGAACAGGAGAAAACTTTATTATCTACTCTCTTGACAGAAGATTAATGTCCAGAATATATAAAGAACTAAAATCTTAACACCAAAATATTAATAAACAGGCACATGAACTAAACAAATATTTCTCAAAAGAAGAAATAAAAATGACCAACATATATATATAAATAAATATTTAACATCATTAGTAATTAGGGAAATGTAAATCAAAACTACTCAGAGTTTTGTCTCATGCAAGTTAGAATTGCAACCCTCAATGATATAAACAATAAGAAATGCAATAAACAATAAATGCTGGAGAGGATGTGGAGGAAAAGGAACACTTTTATATTGTTGATGTGATTGTAAATTAGTACAACCACTATGCAAATCAGTAGGGGGTTTCCTTAAAAGACTAGAATGAAGCCATCATGTGACTCAGTTATACAAGTCTTTGATATTTATCTTAAAGAATAAATTCATCATACTTTAGTGATACATGCATAATCATGTTTACAGTAGCATAATTCACAATAGTCAAGTTATGGAACCAGCCTAGGTATCCATCAATGGATGAATGAATGAGGAAAATGTATATATACACAATGGAGTTTTATTAAGCCGTAAAGAAGAATGAAATTATGCCATTAGCAGGCAAATGGATGGAAGTTGAGAGCATTACATTAAGTGAAAAAAGCCAAACTCAGAAGGTCAAGGGCTGTATGATTTCTCCCATGAGAGAGTTAAAGAGGAAAAAGAAAAGTATTTGGAAGGAGGTAGAAAAAATTCCCACCAGACACATGAGAAGATTCCATTTATTCCATTCCTTTTCATTATTCTATATTATCATTTTTATATTCTCTATTCTAGTGCATATGAATTCTCTCTCTCTCTCTCTTTTTGTATCAGAGATTGAACTCAGGGGTACTCGACCGCTGTGCCACATCCCCAACACTATTTTGTGTTTTACTTAGAGACAGGGTCTCACTAAGTTGCTTAGCACCTTGCTGTTGCTAAGGCTGGCTTTGAACTCACAATTCTCTTGTCTCAACCTCCCAAAGTGCTGAGATTACAGCCATGCGCCATTGTGCCCGGTGAATTTTCTCATTCTTTTTATTTGCATATACTTATTAATATTAAACACTTTTCCATGTGCATATTTGCATTATGAGAATCTTCTTTCCTTAAATATCAGCTCATTTATACATTTGTTAAGCAATATCCATTTATTTTCAGTAAGTTGCTTGCTGTTTCTCATCATTTTCTTAAATCATGAATTTGTAAATATATATTTTGGATACATTTTAATATTTTTGGTTAAAAGCCCGCATCTATATATCTATATAGATATATGTGTATCTACCTATGAATATCTCTCTATTGTCTATCATATTTTCTTGTTTTCTGTGGCTTACTTTTTCATTTGTTTACCAAGGTCTTTAAATAGTTCAGTTTTTCAAGTATTTCTTTTGTCATTTGTGTTTTTGTGTTATCTTAAATTTCTTTCTAACCTAAAGTCACATTTTCCCCTATTGTATCCTCTGTGTTTAAATGTTTCAATAACTACTTTTAAGTTTGTTTCATATTGAATTAATTTGTTCTTTATGGTAGATGTTAAGATTAAATATTTATGCCTACAGATATCCAACATTTCCACAGATTTGCAAAAAGATCCTTTTCTACATTATTATTTTCTTTTGTTGAAATTCAGTTGACCATGCAGATGAGAATCTATTTTGAAATCTCTATTAAATTCTATTAATCTATTTTTCTATCCTTACAATACTGTCTTATTACTGTTGATTTATAAACTTTTTATAATGAAGTAATATAAATCATTCACCTTTTTGCATAGTTTTTTCCTGCTTACTATAGATATGTTGCATTTTCCCATAAATATTAGGAAAATTTTGTCTATACCTATCAAAAAACTTGCTAAGACTGATAATACTTGCCTTGAATCTACAGATTAGTGTGAAGAAAATTACCATTTTAGCAACATTCAATCTTCTAGTTCATAAAAATTTCATTTCTACCCATTTATTTAGGTTTTCTTTATTTTCTCTGACAATATTATTTGGTTACAAGTATTTAGGTCTCATACTAATTTTGTAAAATGTATTCCTAAATCTTTTTCTCTTTCTCTTCTACTTTTACAAATAATTTTTTTAAACTTCATTTTCACATTGTTTATTCTAGCATATAGAAATACAATTATTAGTGCTTATTTCTTCAGCATCCAGATATATTAATTTAGCTTTATTTTTGTTACTTTCTTGTATATAATTAGTATTTTTGCTAATAATGATTGTTTTGCTTATTTTTACATTTGCATTCCTTTAACTTTTTTTTTTTTTTTTGCTTTATTGAATGGGCTGTGGTTCAATAGCATGGCATAATGAAGGTAAAAGTGGTGTGAGCAGTTATCTTTGTCTTATTTCAATTTCACTTTAAAAACACACTACATATGATGTTGCCTATAGATTTCTTTATTGATCCCTTTTAGGTAAAGATAGTAGAATTTCATTCTTTATGGTGGAGAGATTTTATTACAAATGTATTAGATTTCACCTAATTTTGTCTGCATCTATTAGAGTTGTAATATGATTTTGTCTTTATTCTTTAATGTGGGGAATTATGTTATTGATTATGAATGATAATACAATTTGCATTCCTGAGGTAAATCTCAGGTAATTGTAATTTTTAACCCCTTTTATATTATCTGTAATTTTGTAAGTTATTTTGTTTAGTGTTCTTATATTTATGTTTATGAGGAAAGTTCTACTTTAGCTTTTTGTTCACCCCCTTATGATATGTCATCAGACTTTGTTGTCTGGATAATATTGTCCCAATAGAAGAAATGAGAAATTTTCTCTACTTCTTGATTTTTTCAAAGATCTGTGCAGAAAATGGATTTTACAGTGAAGTCTTAGGTATTATAATTTGACTATGTAATAAGAGTTTAATTATTCATTTAATCCTGCTAAATGATAAATGCCTATATTTCATTTTTGCTTTCTTTTGAGTCAGTTTTTCATATTACATGTTTCTAAGAGTCCAACTTTCATATAAAGTATCAAATTTGTTGGCCTTTTTAAATGTTTCATTTGTTTTTCTCATGATCTATATTTTCCCCCTTTTGCTTATGTTTGATTTACTGTTCTTTTAATAAATTTTATAAATTAAAATTATAGATTACTAATTTTCATTTTTTTAATTTCCTCTATAATCATTTAGAGCTTTTTCCCTCTAGTTGCTACTATAGCTCTATCAGATATATTAAAACTGTATTTTAATTTTTTCCAAGATTTTTTTCAAATTTTCATCAAGAGTTCTTCATTGACATATAGAATATTTAAGTATGTTGCTTACTCTTCACATTTGTCATTTCCCATATTTATTGGTTTATTTATTTCTAACTCAATTTCATTGTACTTACAAATGACTGTTTATTGAGAGTCTATACATGATGAATCCTGGGAAAAAGTATTAGGTAAACTTAAAAAAATAGTCAGTTTTGCATTATTTTTATGTAAAGTTTACTATATAGGTCATTTTCAACTGGATTTTGCTCAAGTTTTTCATACTCTTATTGGATTTGTGTGTTTTAGTTATGTAAAATTTCCAGCATTATTTTGGTGGTCTATTGTACTAATAATGTTAGTATGTGATTTATCTCTTTCTACATAGAAATGTTTTCTGTATTAGTATATTCTCCTCAGTTCTTATGGTTATGATTAAATGGTACATCTTTTCTATCACTTTACTATTTGTGTCCCAGAAATTATCATAGCTTAGTTTTATCTTGACTTTTAATACAATCTGACAATTTTTGTCTTTCATTTAGAGTATATATTATGTTTACACTGAAAATAATTAGGATACTTCCTGCAATAAAGTTTGGCCTTTTTGATATGTTTTCTGTATGTCTTTTTTTCCCCTTAACTACATGTTTTTATTAGTGCATTATAGTTATACATATACCAGGGTTCCTGGATGTAAATATACAAACATGGAATATAATTTACTCCAATTCAGTCCCCAGTACTTCCCTTTTTCTTTTCCTCCTCCCTTTGCTGTTCCCTTTCCTCTACTCTACTGGTTTCCTTAGATTTATTTATATTTTTTATTTAAACTTATAAATTTATTTATATTTTTATTAAACTTTATATAAGTGAAATTCAATGTGGTATATTCATATATGTACATAGGATAGTTTGGTCAATTTTATTCTGTATGTCTTAATGTGATTTCTACTGTTATATTCTTTCTAATTTAGTCTAAGTCTTTATTTTGAGAGTGCCTATAAGGTCTAGACTTTCCCTGACTAGAAATTCAAGGGATTTGCTATGAACATTTATATTGTGCCTATCCTGGAAGATGGCCTAAGTGTGCAAACCATAACCAACTGTCTCTTTACAGAAAATTTGTATTTTCTGGCAGATGCTCTTGTAACTCTTCTCTGGCCTACATCTGGTTTATTCCTGTCAAGATAGTATTTTTCTGAAGGAGATCACTAACCTCCTGGTCAAAAAAGGTTAGGATCAGTTCTATTAGTTAGGTGAGATATATGAGTAGGTAAAAATAAACATGCAACAGAAGAAACTTTTTACTTTCAGATCCCAGAGAGATTGGATGCTGTCAGGGAGCTGACAGGAAATCTCTAGCTGATTGGGAGAAAGAGAGAAAACCTGTAGGGATCTTGCCTTCATTAGATCCATGGGCATTAACCTTTAGACCTTCCCATCAGAGCTATAGTTTAAAGAGCTAAAGAAATCTCCAGCATAAAGGGAGAATGCATTTGCACGATTATAGCATTGAGGATTACATTTTATCACTGTCACTGACAACCACTCTCAGGGGTGCTGGTTGTAGGTCAACAGGTTGAAGAACAAGTAGGCTGTATCTCAGAAAAGCACCTGGGGAGGGGAAGTTTTAATTAGGCCAAAGGTAACAGGGTATGACTGGGTTTTGAACTATTTATGTCAAACCTAAAAATAGTTGCTAAGGCAGCAAAGACATTAAACAAATTTATAACACCTCATAACTTTTTTATTCCTATCATATTCCTTTTGTTTCTTTCTTTGAAAATAATCTTTATTAAACTAATGTGCCATTTTGTTTCCTTTGTTGAATTTCTGCTTGTATCTTTGAGTAGTTTTTAGAGGTTGATCTGGGAACTATAATATGCTTCTTTGATTTAATCACAGCTTATTTTATTCCCTTAAAGCTGATAAATTATAGACACATGTTTAGCATAGTTGTATTTGTCCTTTTTTCATTGTGCTATTATTATCATATGTATTTCACCTAGATTTTTTAAAACATCCAACAATATTGTATTGTGATTTTTGCTTTATCTCATCATGTGCCATTTACAAAAATTAAGTAATGAAGGTGTGTATTAATTTTTATGTATTTGAATAGTAATATCTAGTGGCATTTTTTGTTTTATATAATATAGTTGCTCTGTATTCTATTTTGTACTTCTGAGAGTTGTTTCCTTGCCTTAAATTAATCTGTAAAAGCTGCCTCCTTTAAAATACGCTATCATTGATATCTTTGCTTAGTTTTTAAAAATATATTTAATTCTAGTTGTCAGTGGTCACACATGTATTCAGTGATGAGCCAGTAATATGGTCAGAGTTTGATAATACACTCATTCCTCTAAGGCTTTCCTTTCATTCTTGTCAACTTCGTTGTGTATACGTGAAGGAATTTATTTATTCAAACTTGCAGCCCGTTCTCAAGTCTCCATTGGCTCTTGTTTTTAACTAGAATCTCTCAGAACTCCCTCATGTTTATATAATTTAAAGTTAGTTGGGGATATGTGGAGAGTTTATTTCAGAACTTCTATTGTATTCTCACTTCCAGGATCTTGTTAATTTCCAGTTGATCTCCTGCTTGTACTAACTTGGAGTAGAGCTATGAGTTCCAAGCTTATTGCTCCCTAGTAATTCCCCAAATCCAAGGGTTGCCCCACCCCTTCTCATAGCCAATCTTTCACCTCTAATGACAGAGTCGCTGGTTTTGTAACTAGGCAAAATCTAGTGAAGCTATGGTATTAACAGAGAGATGAGAGTAGGGAAAATGGGAGCTGGTAAAAAGTACCTAGATGTTACTGTGGCCCAATGGAGTAGTAATGTGTCAGAAGGAGTCCTTTTCAATATGTTGTTGAGCTAAGCTTAATTTCTATGTTTACATTCCATGGAAGTGATTGTTTTTGACAGTAGCTGAAGTTCATGTCCTCATGAACTATTCGACAATGGCCATATGACGCTGTCAAGTTAGCAATGAGCCCCTGAAGGGAACTTTGACTTTGGAATTTACAGGAGATTTCTGAGAGCTGTTGATATTTTGAGCAACCACTGCAAGAATAATTTCATGAGTGGGTTTTACAAGCTAGTTGTTTGAAATGACATCAAGGATAACCAATAGGTTTAAACATTAAGATAACTTACAAAGCATGACCAACGAAAATAAATGTAATGCCAATAACAATGAAGACTAGACATTGAAAACCTTAGTATCCAAAAGTGAGGGCTTCTGTGTTATTCCATTTTCAATAGAGAACATACACAGAGAGTTGCCATTATCTAGTTAATATAGAAATGAATACAAATTCTTGAAATTTAGGCTGCTATTTATAAATGTATGAAAATATCTTTAATAATGAAATTTGAAAGAATTTTTAAAGTCTCAAGTAAAAATACAAAAAAGTCTTAAAAACTAGGGATTTTTAGATTAGGTGTGGCCCTGGGAGAAGAATTATAAAACAATTTTTAGACAAAAAGGAAAATTAACACAGTTTGGTGTTGGTCTAGCTTTGCTCTGAGCTAGTACAGAGTTGGGGAAAAAAGATATAAAAGGATGTGTGTCTCATGATTGAAGGAAAAGGAAGTAGATCAGAGGAATGCCAGTTCTTAGATAAATAATGTAAAAGTGAACTAACTAAAAATATTCAATTTGTCCAATGATCAAAACTTGCTTAGAATGAGCCAGCTAAGTCAGCTGTTTTAGAATTCTACTGAGAGTGGGCTCCTTGGAGTGATTTGTCTGATTCTTTAAAGCACCACCACACTTTGCAAAACTGCAGGAAAATTATGTACACAGTTTTTTTTTAACAATTAAGATAGATATAATATTATAATGTTGATAATTAAGCTTTAAGTTAAGTTAAATTAATCCAATTTTTTGTGAAATCACATAAGCCTTACGTATTAAAAGAGAAATGTTGTGTGTTTTCAGATGCTGTTTTGGAAGTATGGACAACTAAAGTGAACAAAAAACAATTGCTTCTAATTTTTTTGTTTAGTTAGCTAGGATATATTTTTGCAGTGCACATAAAATAAAAATTAATACAATTATTCCAAAATATTTTCAAGTGGTGTAGTATGGGCAAGTATGAGACCAAAGACACCTGAAATAAGCCACAGCTCTGATCCTTAGGAGCTTTATTTTTGGCTGTTTTTTAACCTCACTATATCTCAGCCTCTAATCTATAAAATATAAATCATAGTACTTACTTTCTAGAATTATTATAATAAATATTGGATATATTTGATTAATTGAATATTAGGGATTCAAGAAATGTGAATTTACTTTACCTTCCCTCTTTGTCACTAAGATTTTAGATTTATAAAGGAAGCTGCTTAAATATTTGATAAGATGACTTACTTTCAGCAATTACAAATGGGCAAGCAAGACAAAATTAAAATGATTGACAGATTCTGCACAAGGTGAAAAGCTGTTTGTGCAAAATTACTCCAAGCTGGTATGGTGCTAGGTAACTGTAATTACGAGTAGCAGCATATCAATCATGTTGCTTGTTCTAACAGCAGTGGCTAGTCCATGAAAATTTTTAAGGTTTATTGTGTTTAATCATAGAATGATACTATTCCTTATTCCTGAATTATGTAGGATAATATCAAAATATTAGTTTTAAACACTAGTGATTCTAAACATATTAAATATTTGATTTTAATAAAATAGAAAATGATTGCAAAGATATTGGTATTTATACTTAAAGCTTACTGAAGATGGATATATTTGTAGCAGAAAAGGAGGTACAGAGCACAAAAGAAATTCAAATTTAATGCATTTTTTGTTCTTTTGGATCCCTTAAAGTACTTTAAAAGATGCCTACAACCATTTTTCTCTCATGAAAACTATGACAGGAAATAGCTCAGGCTCTCAGAGGTGATGAAGATAATTACAATCCCCAATTTATTGTGACATAGCCTCTTGCTATATATCACATCAGTCTAGAGGAGTGTCCCAAACTGAAGCATAAAAAAAGAAACACACACACACACACACACACACATACACATACCCCAAATACAGGAATATAGAAAATATTATATTGATGGTCTAATTAGCCTTCAAAAATATTTGGACATATGTATGCAACTTTATCTGTAAAATGCATTAAAGGTTTATTAATTATACTTCTAATCTGATAGATATAGAACACCAACCTAATAATCTAATGATTTAGAAAAATAATATGTCTGAGACAACTGACACTGAAATACCTATTTTTCTATATTGCAAGATGAAATACTGCTTCACATGTTTGTCTAACCAGAGTGAAAAATAGTCACTGAATGTATTTTTCTCCTAACAGTGTTTAATTATTCATCAATAAAGATGAGTATTAAAAGGTATGTGTAATGAGGTTCCAAATGTAATTTTCAAGCTTGAACATTTTTTTTCTACAAACATAACTTTATGGCCTTAAGCCTTTTTGAAATATAATTTTGAATAATCAGCTACCCTTATGTTTGAGAACTGAGAGATAAAGCTTATTATTCTGCAGCCTCTTTAAGCACTATCAATCAAACTGGCAAAATATAGTGAGAACAAGACAGTAGGTAAAGGTATCATGTAAAATATGTAAACTATGAGTAGTCATGTATTATTGGAAACAAATTTATCACCTTATCTCCTATTCTTCAATACAACTTGGCTGCTGTACTGCAAATAATATTTATCTAAACCATTAGTAGTTCCATTACTCTTTGTAAGGAAAATTATTCTTAATAAAGATGAAGAAATAAATATTAATATTTGATTCAGTATCATGGTTTAGTAGGGTTTATATTTCATTAATTGCTGTTCATTTGACCTTTAAGTAATCTTTCTTTATTAATGTTCTGTTTATCTACAATTTTATTTATCAACCAATTATATTATGTACATATTACCCATTCCCTGAAAGAAGTCTCATATGCAATTCTGTTAAAAGAAGAAAAAATTCAGTGAAGTCCTCTGATGTTAGAATGAGAGAGATATGGATTTTATTTCTGCTACTGAATTACTCCCTATATGCTGGCAAAATTGCTAAGCTTTTTAAACCACAGTTTTCTCTTCTTGACAATGAAGATTGTAGAAATTACCTACTTCATAAGGTTACTGTAAATATTATAAAATATAATGCTCAGAAAGAACCTATCCACTGGACTCATAAATAATAACTATTAAGTAAATAATAGCTATTGTTATAGTCACAATGTCCATATCAATACACTTGAATACAGTATGTTTCAAAGATCATCTTTTACTAATTATGACTCTAAAATAAGACAGAATGCTGCCTTACTGCCTGCAGCTCCTTTGCAAGCATAGTGCATTATTTTCTTTCACAACTCTAACAATTAACTGAAATAGTTGTAGAAATAAGGTTTGGGAGGCTAACAAAAGAGGACCTTGCCACATCTAAAGTGTAATTTGCTGATTCACCTGTTCAAATATTCGTAAAATTTGTTTCTGACTACTTCCTAGGACACTCTGTCTACAGCATATTTTAGGTTTGTAAAGCTTTTGGAATGTTAAATACCTTTCTTAAATAATGTCCTGGCAAATTATATGAGAACCAGTGATAAGCATAAAGATTGAGATTGAGTTTTTTTGAGAACTGAAAGATTTCACATTATTAGAAAAGTTGTATAGCAATAACAATAATAACAAAAACATGAAAACTAGTTTGTGATATTTTGTCACATTTAAGCTGCTAGCTTTCTCTATTCCTGTGGAGAAAATTGTCATTAAGAACCTAGTGTTCCCTATTATTAAAGAAAGATTGATTGGCTGTGCATGACAGAAATGAATTCTTCTTCAAAGCTATCTATTTGTATATATAGAATTGCACTTCAAATATTTATACTTTCACACACATGTACATATGTGCATAATTATGCATATGTGTCTGTATGAAGATTAATTTAAAGCAGATAAGCCCAGTGAAAACTAAGTATATTCTACTTGTTTTTAAAACAAACATTAACTTGCAAATGTTCATTTACTTATGATTTATGCTAATCAGAAAAACAAAGAATCATGAACATGTTTCTATTGTAGATACAATAGAAACTGTTAGGATCTGAAAATTTTAGAAAAGTATGAAGTTTTGAAATTATTTTTCACTTTTGTAAAAATATTAATCAAAGAATCATGGAATTTTCAATAGAAATAAAAAGAATTTGGGGCATCCCTCTGGTATATTCTATCAACAAGGGTGTGCAATTTTGCCCTCTCACAGGTTTTGTTTTTTATTTCCTTTCTTTGACATTTCAATTATTTAATTTAAAGAAGCAAAATTCATGCTTAATCTAACCATAATTCTAAATGTTTGAAATAAATTAATGTAACAAAATGAATAAGACCAACTGAACAATTTCTAGATGGATGCACTTTTCATTATATATACTGTGCGTGTGTGCATGTATGTATAAAGAGAAAGAGAGAAAGTGAGAGAAAGTTTCATGTGTTCTGCCTTGAACTCAGAATTTTCATATGGCATTGCAATAATTTCTTTAAACAGAAACAATAATTATTCTTTATATTTTAGAAAACATTATGTCTGATATAAATGCCATGACTTTTTTCTAAATTAAAGGCCATTTGAAATTATCCTAATACATAAATTTTGTATATTGTTTTAAAGTTGCATTGACAAATAATTTACAATTTGCCTACAAAAGTTGATTAGCGTCAGACATGCTATATTGAGAAAGACTATGGAGAGACATCTTTATCACGAAGAAGAAAGCCTGGATTTTAATAATGATGTTGACTCTGAGCTCTAGGTTTTGTGAGGTTGTAGAGCTGAGGACCATGTTTCTTTGTTTGCTGTCATACAGAAGCATTCTTAACAATCTGTAATGTCAGCAACAGATTATTGGTTCACACAACAACTTGAATGGATCTTTAGGTAATTATGGTGAATGAAAAAGCCAAACTCATAAGATCACATACTATATGATACCACTTATATAATATTCAAAAAATGACAAAATTATAGACAGAAGGAAAACTGGCATTTGCAAGGAGTTAAAGTAGGGGGTAACTGTAGAAGAAGGACAAGAAAGAGATGATTGTAGCAATGAACTCTATACTAAATACAATGTTTGCAAAGTTGATAGCATCTTTTTAATGTGCTAATTTGCCATTCACATATCTTCTTTGAAGAATGGGCCACTCAAAATTTTAAATTTAACTGTTTATCTTCTAATTTTTTATCTTTTAAAGATTTAAGATATAATTAACATAATATAAAATTTGTCTGCTTAAAGTATAGAAAATAGGTTCATTTTCCACAAATTGTTATAGATAGTGAATTCCAGTCAAAATCAAAGCAGATATTGTGGTGCATATTCTCAAACAGACCCAAAATTATGAGAAGGTATGAACTACTTAAACTACTCAAAGCAACATCAAAAAAACCATGAAACCATATAACTTTCATTACATGATTTTCAGACTTAACATGAGGCTTCTTTTATCACAACAGTGAAACATTACCATAAGATATTCATTATATATGATATGTATCAATGGGAATACACATATATAAATATATAAATTATTGTTTTTTATAATGGCACCAAAAATTAAGTTTAAGAAAATATAGATTTTTTCAAAAATTGTGCCAGAATATGTAAATATTCATGTTAATAAAAATGAGTTTCACCCTTATTTCATGTCATATAAAATAAGTGAAATTTAGTCATAGATGTAAATCTATGAACTAAATCTATCAAACATTTAAAAATCACATACAAATCTTGAATTTGATTGATTAGTCAAGGATTTAGTAGATGGGACACAAAAACTAAGAACTAAGGAAGAAAAATGTTAGTTTAACTTCATAAAAATACAAAGCATATTCTCCTTAGCTAGCAAAAAATAAATAAATAAATAAAAATCCTTTTAAGCCACAGATTGTGAGAAAATATATCTAAAAAATTCCTGAATATGTTGCTATAAACATTTTTTTTCTTTTTCTTTTTTTGGTCCTGGGATTGAACCCAGGCCCTGGTACATGTGAGGAAAGCACTCTACCAACTGAACTATATCCCCCAGCCCTGCTGTGAACTTTTAAAATTCAGTGATATGAAATAGCAATCAGTTAAAATGCACAAAAGAGTTGAACCAATTCGCCAGAGAAAATATACAAATGGCAAATAATTATATTAAAATACTCAACCACATTAACTGTTGGAAAATTCAAATTAAAAAATAGGAGACCACTATATGCTTCATAGTAAAGATAAAACGGTTCAAAATGTCAATTTTGGCATGGGTATGGAATAGCTGAAACTGTCCCTTACTGCATTTAGAAATCTAAATAGTAGAGCCACTTTGAAATTAACTTTTCAAATATATATATGTCAGGTTTGGTCAGGGTCCAAGATGCCCAAATAAGGAAGCTGGTCAGCAGAGCTGCAAGCCAGATGTGACGTCACTAGTGGACATGCCTCCTGTCAATCAGCGAGTTTTCCTGACCCATCAGGAAGGACTATGGCCTTCTCTTCCTGTACCCAACCCCTCCCCTTCCTGACTGGGTTTTCTTGAAATTCTCTATGCATGGAATCTCCGTCGCCATTTCTCCCTACCCGCTCTTATGGACGGGGAAATGGTCCGAGGGCTTGCCTTCCAATAAAGCCTTGCCGAGTGGCTTAATTCATCTTCTCCTGGTCATGTGAATTTTACAATATATACTTACCTTTTTTTTCTAGAATTCAGCTCTCTGTACATCCCTGATTGTTTACTCAAAAAATAAAAATATAAACATATCTCACCAAATTCTTGAACATAGCAGCTTTATTTATAATAACCATAAACCCTTAACACAAACACCCATTAACTAGTGAATGAATGAGCAAATTTTAGCACATTAATACAACAGTGTGTTATTCAGCAATAAAAAGGAACTGGATAGAAATATGTTCATAAACTTGGATAAATCTAAGAAACATAATGCTAAGAAGCCAACAAAAAAAAAGCATGTTGCGTGAGTCCATTTATATGAAGTTCTAGATATAAAAAAAAAATTTACAGTGACAAAAGTTAGTGGTTGTCAGTGGTCATGTTGGAGGAAGTTAGTTGACTACAAAGAGGCATTAAGAAAAATTTCAAGTTGATACAAATATTTTAGATTGTCATAGTGGTTACTTAATTTATGTGTGTGCGTGTGTGCATGAGAGAGAGAGGGAGGGGGGAAGAGACTAAATAAACCATATATTTAAAATTAATGAACTTGATTTTATGCAACTTATACCCCAACAAAGCTAATCAGTGGGTAGTCTATACCAATAATTAATTTGAAGTATAAAAATAGTAAAACTCTCTACCTCTGGGAATTGAACTTCTTTAAAATTTTCCAAAAGATAATACAATTTCTAATCTAAAAATAATAAATATGCTATAGATCATAGATATTTTTAACTCATTAACGAACTGAAGATTTCCTACATACCAAAATCAATTAATTCCATAAGATGATTGGAATTTCTTAGTAAATGAAAGTCAAAAATCTGTTTTTATCCTGGGCAAAGCTGTGTGACAAATCATTATGAAGTAGAGGTATGGCAAAACCAGTCATTTATACAGGCCATCAGGGATCAAAATTTTCCTTTGAAATTCATTCTCTTCCTGATGATCAGACATGGGGTGTTCACTTCTGCGGGGCGCGGGTAGGGGGCAGGAATGGTACCAGAGCTTGAACTCAGGGACACTGGACCACTAAGCCTCACCCCCAGCCCCCAGGCTTTTTTTTTTTTTTTTTGGTACCGGGGATTGAACTCAGGGGCACTCGACCACTGAGCCACATCCTCAGCCCTATTTTGTGTTTTATTTAGAAACAGGGTCTCATTGAGTTGCTTAGCGCCTCCCTGTTGCTGAGCTTTGAACTCCTGATTCTCCTGTCTCAGGCTCTCAAAGTGCTGGGATTACAGGCCTGTGTCACTGCGCCCAGCTCCCAGCCCTGTTTTTTGTATTTTATTTAAAGACAGCGTCTCAGTGAGCCGTTTAGCTGTCGCTGAGACTGGCTTTGAATTGCTTCCTCCTCCCTCAGCCCCCAGAGCGTCTGGGATTACAGGTGTGCGCCAGTGAGCCTGGGGGGGTGCTGTTCTTGTGTGTGGCTGGCAGGCACTGCATGGATTTCCCCAGACTTACCTTTCAACCTTTATCTTAGCCTACAATGACTTTGCCCTCTTACATGTTTGGTCATGGATCTGAAACGCACCTCGTTTCTATCACCACTCAGCAGTACATGTATTCTCAACCAATAGCAGGGGTTTAGGGTTCAGATTAAACCTTAATCTCATTGGATAATTTATGGCCTATTGGCAACAAATTTAATTAATTTTAAGAAAGGAACAAGACAGGTATATATACACAGATTGGTGTCAATAGTGTAGCAGGGGTCTCATAATTCCTAGGTGTATTCACTAATATTCTGCACTCAAAATGCACATGATCATATGTAAAGGGGCTGGGTTTGGAAAGATCTTCTCATCAAAGACACATCTACTGTTGCTGTAGTCTTCTATTTTGTATACATTCCTGGTAGTCCTCTCTGGCCTAGTTCTCATTTTGTATTGCAATTTGCATCCCAACAATGATAACTGTAACCTAATATATAGCATTGGTAATGAAATATGCTTGCCTGGTACACAGTACTTTTAAGCAGAGTTCTCATTTATCTTGGACCTAACAGAGATCATATAAATTCCTTTGAATTATTATTGCACAGACATAACTAAACATCAAATTTATAAATATTTCTGAGGTTAGGGAAAATACCTTATAAATTTGTGTTAACACTCCTTTTTATTTTCCAGATAGCATCTTTCCAATGATATTTGTTATTTATTTGTCAAATAATAAATACCCCTTCTGGTACCTTTTGCCATTCAACAATTACAATTTAGTCTCATCACTTGTATGCACATCATACTAAGTAATAACATTAAAATGACTTTGCAGAAAGTTCAAAGTTTTGCATAATTTAATAAATATTGTCTCAAGTGTTCGTGTATACTTCTTAAAAGAATGAAGACTTTCACGTTTTAATATAAATATTCTCCCCAATGACACATGCTCTGTTATAACTGAGATCTACTTCATAAAAATCTAAATAGACTATTTAGATTGCCACTAATTAGATTCCAGTCATGTTACATGTTCCTAACAGAATATTAACTTTTTTTTAGAATGAGGACAATGCAGCTACTTTTTCAAAAAGTTACAATCTAACAGTTTGCAACATAGTATCCTTATCAACATATGCTGTTGAAATACTTATTTTTGCCTATACCGAGTACATCATTCTAAATACGAATGTTTCAACACAGATTAGTATTTAAATTTAATATTCTAATGTTTCAATTATAATAGTAACTTTCCTTCACTTTAAAATCTAAATAAAGCACTAGGAGGTTGTAATAAATAGGCTCCTTTTATATAACATCAATGAACTTTATTTTATCACTATGCAATGAATTGAATAATCCAATGAATTGAATAATCTACTGCTATCCCAAATATTCACAGGAGGATAAAATACAGACTCGAAAAACTATTGATGGTATTTGGATAAAAAAGAATAGAAATTAAAGTTCTAAATAGTTTAAAAAGTAATATACATATTTGATTACCAAATATTGCACATATCTTAAACATCTAATTTCATAATGTGATCAAAATAATATTAAATAATTTTCTTTGCAGATTCATTTAATTTTTCATCATCATGACATCATGGTTCACCCATTAATGTAGATACTTCAGGTATATGTGTGGGTGTGCGGGTATGTACAAGTGCATGATATTTAAAATAAAATCAGATATACTACGATGGGATGGCATTAGAATAATTGAATTCAATTCATACAAGGCAAAATTAAATAAAATATGCCAGCTAAAATGAAACAGGATCAGTTACTCAAGTCTTAAATATGATGTAAGTACAGAATGACTGTGATTTTGCCAAAGTATTGTCTTTTGTTTCCACATCTGTCTTTTCAACTGAGACAAGTTATTAAATTAAATTTTCATTGCTTTTCTGTTTAAATCTTAGATCTTATAATTTGTACAATTCCTTTTGTCATGACTCCATGGAAACCATATAAATCTCAACATTTACTTTTGGATTTTTCTGTTTTTATGTAGGTACCAAGCCTGCAGGTTGACTTAGTGTTATTTCAAAATTTAAAAATATATCTGTTTAATAACCCATGGTGGTTGTTTATTATTTCTCTATCATAATTAATTCTATTACAAGTGATCTATTATGTTAAATATTTACTGAGAAAATTCAACAATTTGCACAAATAACAAAGCAATTCCCAGATGGTGTTTCACATGGATGTCCAGATGAAGAGACCAAAACTTTTATATTTCATGAACATTATTGAGATGAAGAAATGAATATAAAGTTCAATTATTTGGGTGTCAATAGTTAGGCTAATTTGTAGAAAACAGATTTTCACTGATATTTCCACCAACCTAAAAATTACACCTATGATCTTTTATGTTTAATTAATTATCAACCAATAATTTTTCATATTTCAGTACTTATGATTAAGGTTAATAAATAACATTGGAGTCTGTTTTGTGTTTGTTTTAAACAATGTAACTCCACAGATTTTGTTAGCAGAAAGCATAGCAAACTATCTTTAAAACACTTGGAATAACTACAAAATAGTTTACCTTAATTTTTGTGGGATTGAAAGTAACTTCTAATTAAATATATATTAAATATTGAAGCTATAAATTAAATATACAGAGAGATACAATATACATGTACTACTATCTCTGCTTATAGAGCAATTCTCTCTGGTATGGGGTACAAGTTTTAGTTATTCTGGAATTATAATAATAAAGTTGAGGAAAATATTGAGCAAAGGCATATCAATCTTCTGTAGATTCAGAAGGGGAAAAACCTTAGTGAGAAATATAAGATCTACAAATTTTGACCTGGGTATGAACAGCTATATAAAAATAATTTGAAAAATGACTTCAAAATAAATTGAAAAATAACCATTCTATGATCCCATGAACATGAGTTATAAGAAGAAATTAATGCCCTTAATTTCTTCAAACATTGTAATGTTTGAACAAACATTGTAATGTTGTCTGGTTCTTAGCTATTGCAGGTATTTCCTGTGATTAAGCTACTCCTTGCAAGGGTAGACAGACCCATTCTAGGATATGAATTTTTGTTCTGAGTTAGAGTAATTCAAGTAAATAGTGCTGTGGCCTGCTTATTAGTTTACATAACCGATGGCTAGTGTTCATCATTTTATAATCTTGTAATCCTGTGACAATGTGGTCACTACATTGCTGCATTTTGCTTCAGTTTCAGGAGCCAAACCACCTTCTTATTGTCTATTATTTTATTCTAATTGACTCATATTGTTCTCTTCTTGCAAGTTTGCTTTTTATTTTTTAATAATATACCACCTGATTCCATACCAAACTCCCCTTCCCATGACACATATCACTCTAGTTCTCTCATAATAAGAACCTGCTGTTCTAAATATCTGACTGACTACACTTGGATAAGGGTTCCCTAATGCTACCATTGTTTACTGCAAGTACATATTCTTGCCTAATAAGAGGAGTTTTCCTACTGGCTTACCATAATAGCATGATCTCTTTTATCTTTTGCTTTTCTTTACTTTTCCTATTTTATTCCCAGCAAATTCCAGATTTTAAACTTGTCAAAAGAGGGGGAAGAAAGGAGGAAATATGTCATACATTTACTGGGTTGAGAATTATGTTCTTTCCCTTAAATCAGAAGAAACAATTTTGCACCTATTTGTGAGTGCATCCAAAAAGAAAAAGCAGCATTAAACTCTAACCCTTCAATTTCTAATCTTCCAGATGTAGTGTTATCATATGACAGATTTGAGGTGGATCTGGTTAATTCCAGCTATTCTTCATTTTATTTAGGACAAAACACATAGTGGTAAAGTAAGGTTAGGTCTGAGGGGAAAAGGGAAAAACAAAAGATTGATCCTTAAAAAAGTTATTTTTGAAAGAGAGGGGAAAGGGCATGGGTAGGAGGAACTTCTGACTATTAAAATTATACTTTGATAGACTATGAAAAAGGTAATTAAAAGAGAATAAAGAAATCATGAAACAAAGAGGAATCATGACTTACATAGCATTATAGGAAATTTGATTTTAAACTTTTATAATAAAAATAGATTTTACATATATATTTGTACCTCAAAAATCCAAATTATAAAACAATTTATTCTGTAAAAACTCACTAAAAATTATGTCAGTTTTCCAACAGTATTACACTTATCCCTTCATTATCTGAAAATATCTCTCCTAAGAAAGCAACTATAAATTGTGGCTGTTTTGAACTTGGGTTCAGAAGCACTTCCCACGGTGCCTTACAATAATTATTGAATCCATAAAGACACAGCATTTAGAGATTAAGAGTTTATGACATTTATTTTCTGAGAAAATGTATGGGAAATCAGTCAAATTGATTAATTTATGATGATGTAAAATGCTAATGCTGAATTAGTGAGCATAAAAATAAATAAAAGGAATGAGACAGTTCATGTAGTTATAAAGATACACAGAACATTTAAAGATAAAAATATTTTCAAGAGAAGGCTAATGCTTGAGTGGATTAGGATTGACCTAAAGTAGACATGCAGAAAGAGAGAAATTTTCTAAAGTCAGTGTTCTGTAATGGATGTTCTGTAATGGAAGCTGTTTACGTGGCATTCCAGCACATCTTTGAGAAGTACAGTTTGATGCAGAAGCGTTGTTATTGAAGTAACAAACCCCTAAAAGAATATTTATATAAGTGTCCACAGGAGTAGGAACAAAGTTTGATCAAAACAGACTAAAACTTCATGAAGAAAATAAAGATTTATTACTTCATATTGTTTTAAGAAAAAAGGATCTGACTAATGTTTTCTCATAAATTCATAAGTCATTAGCTCAATGTATTTTGGAAATTACCAATTAATTAATTTAAAGCCTGTCAGGAAGAGAGTCACTCCTGTTCTTTGGTCACAAGCTCCATAATATAACATGATTACACGAGGTTCCACAATATTTTTAGTTATAGTCATGTAGTTTTCATTAACTTTTGCATGTATAATAATTTTTGAAAGGAATTTTGAATCTTTATAGATTTGAGAAAATAATATTTGATAAAGACTGAAACTACATATTGAGAATCAGAATAATATATGTATATGTATATATATGTATGTGTATGTGCACACACACTGTAGACACAGTTGTATACAGTGACCTATAAAGTGGAAATCTCATTTCTGCCCCACTAAGAAACTAGTGAGATCTTCCTTACTGGAGGGTCTGGGCAGCTTTGGTGATTCTGGATCAATTTTGGTGAGTAACCCAATGCTTCTTTCATTCAACTGAGTTATCACCATGTGCTTTAAGAATCTTTTTAGTAAACATGAATGCCTTAGCTTCATGAGCCTCAGTATTGTCTTCTCATGCTTATCTGCTTATTTTATTTCTAAAATCATTCTGTTGAGATGTGTAGAGGCAGCTTTGAGTAGCAAATGGGAGATGAAAAAAGCAACATATTCCTCATGACAACCTCTTTTCTCCCTTCACCTCCTTCTACTCTGTCCAGGACTATCTATGATTTGTGTTCTATCTTATGCAGAAGATTGAAGAATTAATTTTAAGTTGAGGTTCTGAGATGACTGATGCCCCCAGTTTACCTGAATAAAGGTAAATCTAAATGGGTGGAAGATAAGAGGCATTATTTGCTTTCTGAAACACTTATTCTTTTGAGTAGTAAGATGTTGAAAAAGATTTAAAATTTCCATTTAGTAATCTATTTTCCAATTTATAGTCTTAAGACAACATGTGCATTAACAGAGCGTCCTGACATTTCCTGCTGCCTCAGACCATATCCTCCTCAGTGTAAGCCCTGTAACTTCCAAATCACATAATATTGACAGGTAGGAGGACATGCTTATGTATCTATAAACATACATAGATCTTATTTATGTTTTATGGATAATTATGAAATTTTACAAAGAGAAAGAACAGAAAGCTGACAATGTTTACCATTTAAGGGGAAATACATTATAGCATGAGCTGGGCATTGTGATGACCACTGAAAAAACCTTTTCTGGAACGTGTCCTATTTCCCTAATAATATTTTATTTTTCCCCAAGAAGACTAAATTCCTGTGCTTACAAGCAAGAAAATAGCAGCTATATTTTATATATAACATATTTGCACAAAGAATCATGTATATATTTGTTTGGTATGGTTTTACTTTTCAAACAATTCTGTCTTTATCTCATAAAGATAAAATATCTCTATGCAAGTGATGGATTTGTAGCTTTTTACTTATGTATAAATTGTATTTTATACTTTGAGCTGATATGGTCAATAAAATTCTAAGAAAATTAAGAGGTTGAAGTAATAAACATGAATATACTAAAAGTATGGATAAATTATTTCAGTGATATAAATAAAAACATGAAGTTTAATTATTGAAATGAATGTACAAAATAAGTTTTTGAAATGGGAGAATTCTAACACAATTATTATCAAAATATTAGAAAATATCAAAAGTTGATTATTTTTTGATCTTTTATTTTTTATATTGTCTTATGCTTTAATAGCTTAATCACAACTGTCTTCCTAGTGCCTCAGTGTGGAAATTAGGAAGTTAAATTGGGCAGACACAAAACACAGCTCCATAGCATACGCCTTTATGGTAAATAGTGATGTCTTAGGGTTTGTATTTGTATTCTATAGAGTTGTGGACAATCAGGGAACTCAGGGAAGAAGTGGGTAGTAAAGACTGGCCTTAATAATGCAGTTGAGAACATGAGGAATTTGTCAGAAGAGGATCAGAATTAGCTCCACGGTACCTGATTCTTTTAAATAAATAGTTTTGTAATATATACTGAAATAATAAGGGTAAAAAATGTCAATTATAAAAAGTAAATTAAATGGTAACGCATTCTCATGAAGCAGACTTAATCAGCTTAAAGATGATCTCATATCATCTACAATGCTCTTTTCCTGATTTGCTTTTGACTTGTTTTCTCATATACTTACAAGTCTTTCTGCCTAGGAAGTTCAGTAAGGGTCTTTGCTTTCCAATTCACTTTACTTCTAGTACCCAGAAAACTATTGGTCATAGTGGAGGAGCTCAATGCTTATTAACTGAATGAACAAGTAAGGCTAGTATTTCTCTTACACTTAGTATATCCTAAAGGGAACTTGAAAGTTTTCCCTTCAGTTTACTTTCAAATTATTCTAATTCTCAAGACAAAATTCTTGGTTTTCCCTTAGGTACTTCTTTTTCACTCACATCTAATATTTATGCAATTTTTTTTAGATTGTATCGTCACACTATATCTACAGTCTAAGCATCTTTATTGTTACCATGACAATATCCCTTACCTGGACTGTAGCAACATTAAAAATGTTTTCCTTCCTCCTAGTTTTACTCCCTCCATTAGTTGTCCAAGCAACAAATGTACGGAATGTACAGAAAACCTTCAGTGGCTTACTATCTCACAGTTTTACTGTGATTTTTTTCAAGTTTATTTCTTTGAATTTACACTAATTAAAATGTGCAATAGTTATTTGGCTTAAAGTATATTTTCATGTCTCTGGAATATCTGAACTAAATATTTCCACAATTTTGCTTCATTCTCTCTTCATTTTCATTCTTTAATTCCCATGTATATCTGAGCATTTATTCATATGTCACTTTTTCCCTTTTTATATTTTTCAACTTTTAGAATATTTTTTGTACATCAATTTGGTTATTTTTCTGAAGTTCCAATTCACTAATTCTCTTTTCCTGTTTATTATCAAACCTACTTCCTAAATTCTAAATTTACATGTATGTGACAGTTTTAGAGTTTCTATTTGATTCCCTTTTATATATTCAAGTTAAATTTTTCATCTTATTTGCTTTATTGAACATATTAAAATGGATATATGCATTTTTCATTTATTTTGCATCATTGAAGATTAAACCCAAGTCTCTGCACTTGCTAAGCATACCATAGAGCTACATTCTCAGTCCTCATGCATAGTTATTTAAAACCACTAGAGTCTGATAAACAATATCAGCATCTTCTATGGTTTTAATTTATTTTTTATTTCTGTTCTTTGGATTTTGGTCCTTTTTTCTAATGGGATATTTTCTTTTAAAAATGTTTAAATATTACATATGAAAAATTACTAAGGTATCAAATGATGATATATTCTTCCAGAAAGAAATTTTTATGGAGCCACATATCTTTAATCCGATCAAGGCTAAATTTAAGATCTTTTGAGAGATTCACTGGTTTGCTTTTACTCCTAAGACATAGGATTGAAGGGGTCTCAATTCAAAGGACACGATGCTAACTACAGCTTTCTACTTTATCAGACTCGAAGTTGATTACAAGTTTTCAGCATCTATGCTCTGCTAGAATTTCTGCTAAGACCTTTAGCTCCTCAACTCTCCTTTCTTATATTTGCTTCAGTTCATACAAAACATTAGCATTGGCAATCACCATGAATTGCAGGCAGAATGCTCATCTAGGTCCTATGACTTCTTCCTATAGAGGGTGTTTGCCACTCAAGTCCCAACTGCTTTGGAATACAAAATTCTAATCCCTGTCTCTCCAGCCCAGGAAATTCTTGAGTAATTACTAGCCTCCGTCCAGGTATAATGACTTGGAAAACGTCTTATGCGGACCAGAGGTAAATGTAGTTTCACTTTAACGTGCTTCCCATCTCTCCTGGGCTGTAGACTTCATTTCTGGTAGTATTGTGTTTCCCTGACATGTTCAAGTAGCTGTTTCTGTTTGGGTAGTTGATTTTGTGTTTTACTGAGTTGTTATTGTTGTTCTCTACAGAAGGGTTGGGCTGATAGAAGTTACTCTGTTACTTCCGAGGCAATTTCACTTTAAATAACATTTTATATAGGTCATCAAATCTCCAGTCACATTTTTCTAGAAAAATAACTATGGTGTTTCTTGAGCATTTATTCTGAACATTTCCATTCTTTTAAATGTTGATTTGTATTTCTCCCAAAGAACACATAGAGATAAATTTTTGTACCTGTGTTTTTTTGAGAATCTAATATAGTATTTTTGACAGATATATAGAATAAATAAATTTTGTAGACAGAGAAAAGTGTATATAATTTAAAATAGTATTTTTGACTTAGAATCATCAAGACTTTAAAAATGCTGAGGTTCTACTCATATCCAAAGGACCTGAATTTGTATGTTTTTATCACACTATATAATCTATATTTTCTTCCTCTTTTCATTGGCTTAATATCTTGATGAAATTTAATGGAGAAGCTTCTAAACTTATACACTCACTTCCACTGTATTTTTTCTTCACTTAAGAAGGCCATCTCTTACTTTGCAAACTAAGGTCAGACTGGGGAATGTAATCCTAATCTTTAGTATGACTTCTCTCCACATGACTACCATGTTGCTAGGGAGGAAAAAAGCCAAGCAACAAAACAGGTCAATGGCATTAGATATGAAAGGAAAATCCTCTTTGCCAGACTCCCCAGAAAATCAGACGCTATGTCAGGATTAACTTGATACCCGATAAAGGAGAAAGTTATTGAAGTAAGCTTTCCATGTAATATGTTTTTCTCATCTTCTGATTTCACTTTTTCTCCTACATATAAGAGAATAGAATTTCAGCTAAACTGTATTTCTTTACTATTAAGACTATCAAGACAAAATAAATAATTTTAGTTAAGAATCGTGGAGCAAGTACTGATAATGATATCTGGCTTTAGAATAATATGCCTAAATTAAAATTTAGGCAACCTTTCCTTCTAAGCCCAATCTCTTTCTCTCTAAAATAGACATAACAACAGTGTCCTACATATGGTTTAATATTATTTAAATGATATAAATTTTAGTCCTGAACAGAATATTTGGTATGTAATAAGCTTTCAATAAATGTGTTACTATTTTCACAATCTATCTAAAATTCAGTATTAGTGCTCTGTTAGGAAGTACTCTAATATTAATTCTCTATTCACAAAAAATTAAAGATGCTTCTTGTAGCTTCAAACTCTTTTCATTCTATTTCCTAATTACTAATATTGCATTAAATTTAATTTAAATATTCCCTCAAACTCTTTTTTTTGAAAACCAAGTCAATAGAAGCAACATTTGATTTTGATTAAGAATGCAGTCTATTAAAACTTTGTTTTCTCTTTGCTGATGCATTGATCATAATTATCTTGTCAGATGTCACTGAAGACAGTGACAAGGTAGTAATAAAGCTTTTCAAATTTAAAATAAATTCAGTTTTTTTAAAAATCAAGCCTGTGAATTCTATTCTAGAGCTTTCAGTCAAGTATGAGAAATGCTTTAAATAATAGTTAGAATAAATAAAATCTAGTGTTAAAAATGTCAAAATCAAAGCATATTGCTTTGGAAGTCATGCAGTTATTTATGTAGGTATTAAGAATACCTTCCCATATCTAGAACAAGGCACAGTATATGGAATTAATTCATTAAACTCTTAATTATAAATTTTATTTATTTATTTTTTTAAAATTTAATTATTTTATTTAAATGTGTTTCAAGTCATAGTACATAAACAGAGCTCAGTTTTTCCATTTCTCTGGTTGCAAAACAGATAGAGTCATACCATTTGTGTCTTCGTACATGCACCAAGGGTAGTAATGACCATCCCAATCAACCATCATTACTATACCCATTCCCCTTTCCTTCCTCCCACCTCCCCCCTGCCACATCCAGAGTTCCTGCATTTCTCCTATGTTTCCCGTTCCCACTCCCCTTATGTATTCTCATCCACTAATCAGAGAGAACATTCAGCATTTGGTTTTTTGGTATTGGCTTACTTCATTCACTAAGCATAATGTTCTCCAATTCCATCCATTTGCCTGCAAATGACATAATTTTATTCTCTTTTATTGCTGAATAATATTCCATTGTGTATATGTACCACAGTTTCTTTATCCATTCATCTATTGAAGGGCATCTGGGTTGCTTCCACAGTTTTGCAATTGTGAATTGTGCTGCTATAAACATTGAGGTGATTGCTTTATTGTAGTGTGCTCTTTTTAAATCTTTAGGGTATAGGCCAAGGAGTGGGATAGCTGGATCAAATGGTGGTTCCATTCCAAGTTTTTTAAGAAATCTCCATACTGCTTTCCAGATTGGTTGCACCAATTTTCAGTCCCATCAGCAATGTTTGAGTGTACCTTTTTCACCACATCCTCACCAGCACTTATTGTTGCTATTATTTTGGATAGCTGCCATTCTGACTGGTGTGAGATGGAATCTGAGCGTGGTTTTGATTTGCATTTCTCTAATAGCTAGAGATGATGAACATTTCTTCATATATATATTTATTGATTGTATATCTTCTTCTGAGAGGTTTCTATTCAGCTCCTTAGCCCATTTAGTGATTGGGTTGTTTGTTTTTTTTGTTGTTAAGTTTTTTGAGTTCTTTATATATCCTGGAGATCAGTGCTCTATCTGATGTGCATGTGCCAAAAATTTGCTCCCAGAATGTAGGCTCTCTGTTCACCTCTTTGATAGTTTCTTTTGCTGAGAAGAAGCTTTTTAGTTTAAGTCCATCCCATTTATTGATTCTTGCTTTTATTTCTTGTGCTATAGGAGTCTTGTTAAGGAATTTGGGGCCTAATCCCACGTGATGGAGATTTGGGCCTACTTTCTCCTCAATTAGATGCAGGGTCTCTGGTCTAATTCCTAAGTCTTTGACCCACTTTGAGTCGAGTTTTGTGCATGGTGAGAGATAGGGGTTAAGTTTCATTTTGCTGCAAATGGATTTCCAGTTTTCCCAGCACCATTTGTTGAAGAGGCTATCTCTTCTCCAATGAATGTTTTTGGCACCTTTGTCTAGTATGAGATAGTTGTATTTATGTGCATTACTCTCTGTGTCTTTTATTCTGTACCATTGGTCTACATGTCTAATCAAAGCAGATTTCAGGGAGGTAAAGCTGGGACATGGTAGACTACAAACAGATGAAAATAAGAGGTTCCAGGTCATGTGTATTTAAATAGATTAACTTAGGTCAAAACAGGTTTCAATTGCACTATGGTCAATTAAAGAAAGTAGAAGAAAAGTTACATAAGAAAAGTTCAGAAGTGGCATATATTTTTTTAAAAAAATCAGATTATTCACACTTTGCCCTTTTCTTTTGTATGATTAATGTATATGCAAAGTTCTGGATCCATAGTTCCTGAGTTTATATAAAAAAATACAAGTTTGAAGATTAATGCTAAATTTGATTAAAAAAACACAAGCTCCCATGACCCCAAATATTGAAGCTTACCTATAATACACACATTTATGTACATATTATGTTTATATATATATACATTTATATACATAAAATTCTGAGGTTTTTTCATAATGATTTGTTCAATAATAATTCTGTATGTGAAACATTAGTAATATGATTGCATTAAAATTTGGTTTAGAGTATAAGGTAGAATACAATACATTTGGAGATAACTTATTTATTTCTTAATAATTTAAAATATAATCAAAATTGTTCAATTTCTTCAATAGCATTGACTAAAAATTATACTTATTGAAAATTATTTCCTATTATGTATACTTTATATCCTTCTCTTTTATTAGATAAAATTTTCTATATTTCTTCCCAGTACCCTTATTTGGTGATTAAACTATGGTTATCAAATTGATATTAATTAATGAATTAGTCAGATAACTATGATTATGATTATGTCAATTATGCATATATCATGAAAAATAATATTTCGAAAATGAATAAATGTGGTTGATAACTGAACATTTTTTCTAATTCCCATGTGATTATTAGAATCACCTGATGTACTTTTATGAGATGCTGATGTCTGAACCACATGCAAATTATTCATAATTTAATCCATCTTGGTACAAGAATCAGTATTTTAAATCTCCCCAACATGTCCCTGGGATTGAAACCTTTGATTTGATTGATGCAACTCAGATAAATTCAATGGCAAAAATATAGAAAGTAAATTTAGCATTATGGTAATCTATGAAAGAGAAAATGAAATAAATCATTATTATAGATTCAAAGATCAATAGTTAAGAATTCCTTAACTGTCAGGGGAAAAGTCTATTCTACACAGCAGGGAGAGCTAATTAGTTCTGGTCAAGGATATTAGAAGATGTCTACTGTTTTATTTCTCTTTCCTTTTGATATATGACTTAATAAAGGCTTTGAACATTAGAAATTTTTTTTCCTGTGTACAAAAGTAAGAATTATGAATTTGTTTTATAAGGAAGACTCCAGTCAATTATGGGAGAGAAACAATGTATAATATATAAATATAATAACTTTAAAATTATAATCAAGTGTGTACTCAGGGG